>ML394373.1:56424-67633 GCA_005239525.1 Nicotiana knightiana
CTCAAGCCATAGATCAAGATGAATAATAACTCACAATGCCCATATGCTAACACCGCCACAATACCGCAGTGAGATTCAACTAAACCACCCATAAGCTCATAACACGACCCATCTTATACCTTTATCCAATTCGCACTCACATTAGGAATGATGATAACTCCAAATCAACACATAGCAACTCAATTAGCACTCACTTCGAGTGATCTCATTCCACGAGACTACTTTTTCTCCAAGCCCATGAACCATTTCATGCTCTCCTTTCACGCATATTCACATCTTTGACCGGTATACCTATTCTGATAATCCTTCTACGAACCCGAAGTCCTTTTCTACTTTTTCCTCCAAATGCTACTCTACACGCCAAAGATAACATAGAACACTCCACCCATATTCTCCATCTAAAATATTCTACTGCGAAAGCTCGATTCTTAACCATACCGTGGGCTTGAAATCCTTAGACACCACATTGTAACCTTTGAATCTACTAGGAACGCTGTTGAGAGTCATCCACTCTAGCTTGGTCCCGAATATAATCAACTCCACGACTTCACTGGCACCTGAACACCCATATTGAATAAGCACTTGACTAAATCACTTCCCTTGCAAATTACTTATGTACTAAGCATATATCCTGAATCTTTCCAAAGCCTAAACCTTATTCAATAAGGCCAATCTTTGCACACATATATCAAATCCTATGCTCAATTACTACTCATATCTTCTTCCTTTAGCTGTAATAACCCACAAATATGCCGATAACCAGAATTTTTCGCCAGTGGATAATTATGCAACCCAATCGTAGGCGGTGGAACTCTCCCACTTAGCCAGAAACCGCTATTACACAAATCTGGAACTCACCAAGAATCTTCCTTCATTATTGACATGATCCTGCATAAGCAACTTGCCAAATTCCTTGAAATCCTTTCGTTAGCATTTCACAAGCACTCTGAGTCATTAACCACATCCTCATATCCGACCTCTTGCTGAATAATCAGTAAAATCCCTAGCGAAAACTCTGCCAACAACGCAACCGCTGACCAGCTCACAGAAGATAACCCACCTGCGAAAATTACCAACTCTCACCTTCCAATGACGATGTACTGCACAATCTTTATGACCTCAATACCCCCTCCTACCCCCGTTCTTGTTTACCAACTTTACCAGTCCGTCCACTCCTCATGGACATCTACTAAATGCGCGACAATATCTTCTAATTCCCAACTATGTTGCATCCTTCTTCATATCGAACAACTGCTCTCTGTTGCATCCAATCTTCCACCGAAGTAGCCAATATTTCAATTTAAGCTCGTGGGCCCAACCATCTTCCACTAAAATCTCAAGTCACTCCAAACATCTCCTCGAGATGTGAAACTATCTTACCACAAAACTCATATGCTACGCTGCCTCTCTCCCACTTTGGTCAAACTCACTCCTTTAAGAAACTACTCGACTTCCACTTCACACCTGGACTTCTAGAATTTAATCATTGCCTGATACTTCCCACATGTCTTTCCTCATCGTATGCTGCCTCAAATAAATATCATTCTCTATATCACTTAAATCAGCAGACCGCCACAACCTCAAAACTCTCTGAAGATCATCTTCCTCGAGCCGCCTGCATTAGAAATTCTTATTCAATCCTGAACCACAACACACCATGATCTCTGACAGCCGCTTATTCAATACTACTTCACATTACTCTGACCCAATGCAACCGTAGAAACCATAGCACCGGTGAACTTAACACATCCTATTCGATCAAGACGACGATGCCACATCACAGATGAAGATTCCAACTCACTTAAAAAACAACTAGTCTCATTACTCTATCAACCCGAACCTGGTCATTTTCAGTCCAATTGTCTTTCCTCCGTCGGAAATAAAATACTGAAATCTCGGAATCACGCTCTATAAAGACCTCCTTTCAAGACATTTGTTGCCCCGACATATGGGCAAGCATTCTATCATCATATGAACATCGTGCGATAACCAATCATAAGTATCATAACAACATGAGCATAGCCTTAAAGTTCTCAGAAACACAACTACTGAGCTGAAACAACATAATATCCTCCTGCAGAGCAACGACAATAGCCCCAACCAATTATGAATCGAAAAACATCACGCACCATACCTGTAGTGCCATTATAGTTCCTCAAATTCCCGATTCATATCAAGCGCTCCGCGACGCGTAAGATTGAGTAAGAATAAACGTAGGCATAAGACTCAAAGGGATCAAACCTCACGATAAGGAATCAATTAGTGAAGTACTCCTAACTGCCTTGTAGCCTCTCGAAGATAAGTATAGACGTTTTCGTATCGATCCGCAAGACTCTACTAGACTTGCTCATGACTCGTGAGACCTAAGGGAACCTAGTGCTCTGATACCACGTTGTCACGACCCAAAATCCATCAAGGTCGTGATGGCGCCGGACACCACAATCAGGCAAGCCAACACTCAATGGTTAATTAAATTCCTATTTTAGTATTTTGAAAATCGTTACTTCTTATTTCATTATATAAAGATCAAATAAAGTTACCAAGTAAACAATAATGTTTTAAATAATTCAATCGAAATATACATACCAAAGTGTTCCTAGAACCTGGTGTCACAAGTACACGAGCAGTTTCTAAGAAAAACCAATTGAATTACAATAACCGTCCAGAATACAAATGGGACAGTAAAGAAAGTACAATACATCCGAGGAAGACTCTGTTGGCTGCGGGTCGTCTAGAGGGGAGAAGCTCTCCTAAGTTTGCAGGTCAGCCACATTACTGTGTCAAGCGGGGCCACTAGATATACATGTACCTGTGCAATAAAAATGCACAGCAAGTGTAGTATGAGTACGAAAACAACATGTACCCAGGAAGTATCCCGCCTAACCTCGAAGAGGTAGTGACGAGAGGTCGAATTTGACACTTGTTAGAGGTCAATTGAATAAAATCAAGGGTGATACTAAGCATGGATATCATAGGTAATTAACAAATAATGGTAGGAAATAACAACTTCTTCCACAATAACAAACTTTAAATCTTCATCATTTCAGTTGACAACTTATAATTCAAGGCCAATAAACAGTTATAATATCAAAAAGTACTCAGCAAATATCATACGCAAGAAATGCCGAAAGTCGAACGGCTCGAACCAACAATAATAAAATGTGCACTGCCGAAGGGTCGAACGGCTCGAACCATAGATGTATTTATGACCCCGCCCGCGAATCGTACGTGCGACACAGTCAAATATAAATAATAGAGTAACCCTGCTCGCGAATTATATATGCGACGCAGGTACTCATATAAATAATAGAGTTAACCCGCTCAGGAATCATACATGCGACCTAGGAACTCATAGATAGACTCATTCAAACAGTAAATCCAGACTTTATCAGGAAAACAATTACCCAAGAAACTGATAAATTCTCTTTTAATGGTCACGAAGATAGTATTTAAATATGTTCTAGAAATTCATTTGCCAAGTTCGATAAGGTTTAAACATTTTTAAATTTATCAATAAAGCTACAAGTACGACAAATAAAACATGTTTTTGGCTCCTAGGCTACCCGTACATAAGTGTAATAGTAGCTATGCACGGACTCTCTTCACCTCGTGTGTACGTAGCCCCTACAAATAGTAGCACATCATTGATTATTTCACCTATGGGGACAATTCCTCCTTAGAAGGTTAGAAAGGAGAATTACCTCGCTCCAAAGCTTCATAATTGGCCTCCAAGCCCTTGATGCACAACGCCCCAAAACCATCAAAATAACGAGCAAACCAATGAAAATACACTCTAATACTTATAACAATTCAATTTATATAAATTCTCAACTCCGCTCGGAAAGTTGATAAAATCACCCTCGGGCCCACGTGCCCGGATTCTAAAAATTTTGAAGATGAAGATTACCCATAACTTTACGAACTCAAATATATAATTCTCTTTCAATTTCATGCCCCAATTCGCGGTCAAAATATAGAAATACAAATTCTAGGTCTTCCCACCAAAACCCCAAATTTCTATAAATTTTCTTCTCTAATAAATCCAAGTATTTAACTCAAGATGGGAAGAAATCACTTACCTTATGGACGATGCTGAAAATACCACTCCAAAATCGCTCCAAAATCGCCTTCCATCGAAGAAATGAAGTGCAAATAATCCAAGACCTCGGTTTTAAAATACACACTGCCCAGACCCGACCTCCGCACCTGCGGCCTCCAGCCTCGCACTTGCACGCCTGCAGGTGCGCGCAAGCACCCGCACCTGCGGCTTCCTCCTTCTCAGTCGTGCTCCGCACCTATGCTTCCTCTTCCGCATCTTCACAGGTGCGGAAATGACCTCGCACCTGCGCCCCCAGCCAAGCCAGCCAAATTCTGCATCTGCGACGCCAAAACCGCACATGCGGCCTTTATTGCGCAGGTGCGGTCGCACTAGACACCAGATGCTTCAGCCCTTCCTCAACTCCAAATTCGATCTGTTAAACACCCGGAATCCACCCGAAGCCCTCGGGACCTATTCCAATCACACCAACCTGTTCCAAAACATAATGCGGACCTGCTCAAGGCCTCAAATAATATCGAAACAATGGATCGCAACTCAATTCAATCTTTATGAACTTTGAAATTTCCAACTTCTACATTTGATGCCGAAACCTATCAAATCACGTCTGATTGACCCCAAATTTTGCACACAAGTCACATTCCACATTACGGACCTGCTCCAACTTTCAGAATCAGAATCCGACCCCGATATCAAAATTTCCACTTCCGGTCAGACTTCTTAAAAAAACGTTCAAATTTCTAACTTTAGACAAAAGACCCCAAAATGACCTACGGACCTTCGAATTCACTTCCGATCGCGCTCCTAACACAGGAATCACCATACGGAGCTATTCCCAGACTCGAAATCCCAAACGTACATCAATAACACTGAAATGCACTTCAATCCAGACTTATGAAATTTCTTCTAAAATACTAACTTCCACAATATGCGCTGAAACGCTCCCGGCTCATCCAAAATCCGCTCCGAACATACGCCCAAGTCTGAAATCATCATACCAACCTGCTAGAACCTTAAAATCTTATTTCTGAGGTTGTTTACTCAAATATCCAATCTTAGTCAATTCTTCCAACTTAAGGCTTTCGAAATGAGAATTTTCTTTCCAATTCGACTCCGAACTTCCCAAAATTCAATTTCGACCACGCCTACAAGTAATAATACCTGAAATGAAACTGCTCATGGCCTCAAACTGCCAAACGACGTGTTAGATCTCAAAACGATCGGTCCGGTCGTTGCAGGTTTTCTTTCGGTAAAGGGCTCCATGTGGGAGTGTTGTAAATGTACCTTCGTACCACCATTTATATAAAAAGATGTTTCGTCTTGTTTTTGCATAAAATTTCATTTTGCCTTTGTCTTTGCTTTTGTGGTTTGAATTTTTGTGTTTGCCGTTGAGGTCTTATAAGCTTGATTTTGCCTCATCGAGGTCTTATGGTTATTCCCCGAGCTAAAAATGACCCGGGCCTTGGGGCATGCCAGATTAAAGTCTCGGAGGCAGGCTCTCGAGGATATACATGCAGGGGCCATCGATTTGTCTGTTGAGATCGAGAGAGTGAAGACCCTAGAAGAGGAATCAATAGTCCTGCTTACTTCTAATGGTGAGTCGAGCAGTGGCTCAGAAGACGATGAATACGAAGGAGAATTTCCTGAAGGGGAGGAGGCCGTTGAAGATCTGGGGGCCGAGGGCCGAGCCGTTGAAGGAAAATCCTCCGAGGGAGCCGTTGGAGGCACAACCCCGGTGATAGATTAGGTTTTTATTCGTTCTCTTTTTTGTGTAAGGGCTCCAGGCATGAGCCTTGTAAATATAGCTCTGTGAACCTTCACTATATATAAAGGCCTTTGTTCTTCGTCATTTCTTGTCTTTTCTTTGCTTTTTGGAATAAACTGTGACGCTTGTTGATAATTGGTCCGAAATTTTGGACTTTAAAATAAGCCCTTAGATTTTTTCTCTTGATGAGCGATCGATAATGGTCGATAGTTGACCGTTTGGGGCTCAGTCCCCGAGTCAAGTTTTGACCTGAGCTCATCGACCCATAGGTTTTTGAATCGGCCTCGAGGCCCTTAAGCTGGACCTAGGGCTCTTACGCATAGGCCCTTAGGCTATTTTAGATCGTCCCTGAGGCTCTTTAGGTTGTCCCTTCGGATCTTACGCATCGGCCCTTAGGCTCTTACGCATCGGCCCTTAGGCTCTTTTAGATCGGGTCGATGCAACCTATAGCATGGCTATAGTTTTCCCTCGTTAAAGACTTTTTGAAGTTTTTGTGTTTGTCTGACTCTTCGACGGCTTGATAGAACCTCGATTCTGAGTCGATATGTGACGACAAATGAGCATCTCAGGAGGTTTTCTTGAAGGCTGAATTTTCGAAGCATTTTTCTTGAAGCTTGATTGTTTCGAAGCCCTTTCATTGTTTGGAGCTGATATGATCGAAGCTCTTTTTCTTATGCCAAGGGTATCCTGATTAATCATTTCTTTTCGAAGTATTTTTGAAGTGTTTGAAGGCCTGTTGTTTTATAGCGGCAGTCGGACGTCTCCGAGCCGTGCTAATTTTGCCGGAGCCTTTTGATATGACCGTAGTCTTTATGTTTGGCCGTAGCCTTTTAGTCCCAGAGTGAGGTAGTCTCGGTGTCTATATCGAGGGTACGCCTTTTTAGGGGTCTTACGAGATCGAATATATAGCCTTGACTTTAATATCAAGATTATGCCTTTTTAAGGTCTTACAAATTTAGGCATGCCTTGTTGAGGTCTTATAGATTTGGTGTTGCCTCATTGAGGGATTATGAATTTGATGCTGCCTCATCGAGGGATTACAGTTCAATGTTGCCTCATCGAGGGCTTACAAGCTCGAGGTTGCCTTATTAAGGGCTTACAGGTTCAATGTTTCCTCATGGAGGGATTTCGAGCTCGAGGTTGCCTCATTAAGGGCTTACATGTTCAATGTTGCCTCATGGAGGGCTTATGTTTTTGAGCATGCCTCTTCGAGGTCTTACAGATTCGATATTGCCTCATGGAGGGCTTATGTTTTGAGCATGCCTCTTCAAGGTCTTACAGATTCGATATTGCCTCATGGAGGGATTATGTTTTTGAGCATGCCTCTTTGAGGTCTTATGTTTTTTAGCATGCCTCTTCGAGGTCTTACAGATTCGATATTGCCTCATGGAGGGCTTATGTTTTGAGAATTCCTCTTCGAGGTCTTACAGATTCGATATTGCCTCATGGAGGGCTTATGTTTTTAGGATGCCTCTTCAGGTCTTACATATTTGATATTGCCTCATGGAGGGTTTATGTTTTTGACCATGCCATTTTGAGGTCTTACAGATTCGATATTGCCTCATGGAGGGCTTATGTTTTTTACCATGCCTCTTCGACGTCTTACAGATTCAATATTTCCTCATGGAGGGCTTACAGGTTCAGTGTTGGTGGCTTGATGAGCTGGTCGTCGATGACAGTCCCCGAGTGTTCGGGATTTTTTGGTCCTGGAGCCGTTTCTTATGAAAATAGCAAACTTATTTGAAGCGCAAAAGTGTTTCGATGATAAAAGATACTTCTTCGATTACTTGTTACAAGCATACATGTTTTCTACATCGAGGGTTCGATTATTCTATGCGGACACGGTTCATTCGACTGTTTGGTCCGATACATCATTCTCCCGTCGAGGCCCTCTTTGGAATATTTCAATTTCTTCGAGGAGGTGATCTCTTGTGGAAATAAATAAATCAAGTCAGGAATCTACATTCCGAATATTTCATAAAACTCCAGTTTCCATTTAAAATCTCGTATAAAAACATTGTCCAACATTATCATCAGAGGCTCAGTGTAAAGAAGAGTGAAAATAGTAAGTTCATAAAATATAAGCCCCTCGGGCACAGTATCACTCAAAAATAAAGCCACTCGGGCAAGCCTCTCAGTCACTCGTGACTCCACTATTAGTATCTCATGCTCACACTAAACACTCGTACTCAACAAGTACCATGGATACACACACAAGTGCTGAGGCGGGCAGCCCATTCCAATACATATATTTACTGTTGCGGCGTGTAGCTCGATCCATATAACATACGCTGCGGCATGCAGCCCCATCCATATAATAGTCGACTGCGCCCACTGGGGTGTACAGACTTCGGAGGGGCTCCTACAGCCTAAGCACTATATTTGTTGCAGCATGCAGCCCGATCCAATATGTATATTTTTGCGGCGCGCAGCCCGATCACAGCGTGCAGCCCGATCCATACATAATATATATATATATATATTGCTGCGGCGTGCAGCCCGATCCATAACTATCCTCACATACTCGGCTCTCGGCCACACTCAGTCATCTTCACAGGCCACTTGGGCAATTCATCTCAACTCACGGGACTCAGCCCAAAATGCCTCTCAGAGTTACAAAACAGTGTGGTAACAGTGAAAATAACAACAAGTAGAAAACATGACTGAATTCACAATTGTTCTATCAGGATAGTGTGAGAATAGTGTAAAAGTACCTCTGAGAGTCTAAACAGGTCGGCACGAGGCCCCAAACATGGCTCACACCCCATAAACAAGTATAAATTTCTAAAAATGCAGGATGTCGTAAGGTTTCAAATCGAATACGCGACTTAATAGTCGCTACGGGACGGATCAAGTCAAAATCCCTATCGGTGCACGCCCACACGCTCGTGACCTAGCATGTGCATCACCTCATTTACCAAAACAATATAAAATACCAGGGTTTCATACCCTCAGGTTTAGAGTTACAATCGTTACTTACCTCAAAATAACCCAAAAGCTACTACGCGATGCTCTTTCCCCTCAAATTGGATTCCAATTGCTCCGAGTCTATCACAAATCAGATCAATAACATCAAAATACGCTAGGGAGATGAACCCCAATCAAAAACTATCAAAATTAGGCAAAATTCCCAAAATTGGCCAAACCCGAGCCCCGGGCCCACGTCTCGGAATTCGATAAAAATCACAAAACTAGAATCCTCATTTCCTCACGAGTCTCCCTCCCATTTTTCCCAAATTCTACTTTAATTCCTCAAATTGCATGGTAAAAATCAAGACTAATTCATGAAATTAAACCAAAAGTGATTGAAGAACACTTACCAAAAAAATATCACTGAAAATCTCGTCCAAATTCTCCTTCCCCCGAGCTCTCTAATGGAATATTGAGTTATGGCCAAAAACCCCCGTTTAGAACTTAAAAAATGTCTGCCCAAGTCTCTTTCTTCACTACGATCGTGGCAGTTCCTACGCGATCACGAAGAACAAATCTGTTGCCCCATAAAATTACCCTAGGCGATCGCACAAGACCAAACGCGATCGCATTGATTCCCCTCCCTCATGTACGGGATCACGGCCCCCACACATACGATTGCATAGAAGAAAAAGAGCACGGCCTCAGAACAAACCTATGCGATCGCATGCACACTATTGCAATCGCATATAAGGAAACCAGTGGGCAAAAATTACAGCAGCTACAACAGTCCCTCTAAGGCCAAACACACTCCGATAACCACCCGAAACTCACCCGAGGCCCTCGGGACCTCAACCAAAAATACCAACACATCCCATAACCTCATTCAAACTTAGTCGAGCCTTCAAAACACCAAAAAAATGCAAACACATCAAAATCACATCAAGTTCAAGTCTATGAACTTTGAAACTTCTAAATTCTGCCAATGATGCCGAAACCAATCAAAACACGTCCGAATGACCTGAAAATTTGCACACATATCCAAAATGACATTACGAAGCTGTTCCAACCTCCGGAATTCCATTCTGACCCCGACAATCTATTTTCCCTTGCCGACCGGAAATCGCCAAAAACTAACTTTCGCCAATCCAAGCATAATTCTACACCGTACATTAAAAATTTATTCCGAACACACTCTTAAGTCCCAAATAAACTAACGAAGATATATGAGCCATAAAATCCATATTCCGAGGTCGTTTACCAATAAGTCAACTCCCAGTTGACTTTTTCAACTATTAAGCCAATTAAGAGACTAAGTGTCTCTGTTCTCACCACGACCACTCCGAACCCGAACCAAACGACCCAAAACAATATAAATAGTCTAAGAAATATACATAAAGCAGAAACACGGAAAACGAGGCTAATTTCACAGAACAACCGGCCGGGTCATTACAGTAGTCCATCATGAGTAGCATTAATATCAAACTGAGGTTCGAAGGATTCGTTTATCCTATCTTATTGTCGATAGTTCATGAATTCAAAATCTGCATCGCCATCACCTCTTCCTTTTGACTTGTCGACAAATCTCAAACAACTTTTCAAACTTCTTATCAAAATATTCCTATAAAAAAGTACTAACAATGATTATTCTAAATAAAAGAATAACATTAGCAGGAAAAAAGACTTCTCTGTAAATAGCTTACCTTGATTTTTTTCACAACCTCGTCCACAATAACAGATCGCTCATCCNTGGTAAAAAACTTCTCTGTAAATAATCCTACCTTGACATTTTACACAACCTCGTCCACAATAATAGATCGCTCGTCCCGTCAAAACTCTGGAACAACTTCTTTCGCGATCATGCGCCTTTTTTCTGTTGCATGGTTTTTAACCTCCCTCGTTACCCTCCAGTATAGAAATAGAAACAGCACAACAATTTCAGAAACTAGAAACACAGAACAAATTTCAGCTTTAAGAATGCTGAAGTTCAGCATATAAAAAACAAAACCTTCAAACAAAACGTGTTGTAGTCTTACAAATACAGAAAAAACAGCAGCTCTAAGAATTCTGAAGTTCATCAAATATAGAACAAAAACTGTAGACAAAAAATGCTATAGTTTGACAAACAGATGCGTGGCTAGAATTCATGATTTTAAACATTATATACCTTGCATTTTATGTGCTTTAATGATAAGAATACACGTCGTATGTGCCTAATGAAGTTTATTTAATGTGTAGGTGACTTGGAAATGGAAGCCGAGCTAAATGAGAGCATAAACGTCGGAAAATACGCGCAAGAGTCGAAAAGGAGCGATCCGAGACAAGCCTGGCGTTAGCCAGGCGTCAGAACCCAAACGCCAGGGCGTGCCTGGCGTTAGCCAGGCGTTAGAGCCCAAACGCCAGGGGGTGCCTGACGTTAGCCAGGCGTTAGACCCCTAACGCCAGGGTGCCTGTTTCGGTAAAGTCCGAGTTTTAAA
>MDKJ01058045.1:0-16270 GCA_005239525.1 Nicotiana knightiana
ACGGGTTCTACCAAAACCCTAGATTAAAACTTAGCTACTCATGTTTAAACTAAACAAAACTAGTAACAATTGCATAATTGAAATATAAAGTAAGAAATACTAGATTGTAGAAATTGTGCTCTTGCTCTTCAATGGAATTTTCTTCTTGTTTATTGTTGATCCACGAAAATCCCCCTCTTATTTGTGTTTTAGGAGTCTATTTATAGGCTTAGGGCGAACCCTAACCGTGTAGGAGACTTCTATTTCACTTGGGAAACACTTAAACTCGTCAAACTCGGACTTGGGCGACACTGGGGACCCCTGGCGTTTGGGCTCTAACACCCCCCTAACGCCAGGGGGGACCTGGACTTATGGGGTAAACGCCCCCCCTAACGCCAGGGGGGTCCTGGCTTTAGGGGGCAAACGCCCGGCTATCGCCCGGGCGTCTCCTTTTGCGTATTTTTGACGTATTTGCATCCCTTTAGCTCCGTTTCCATTTCCAATTCACCTACACATAAAATAAACTCCATTAAGCACATAACAAGTGTAATTTTATCATTAATGCTCATAAAATGTAAGGTATATCACATGCTAAACCATGCAATTTAGTCTCGCATCAGTACTGGTCTTGGAGTTACGCGATCATAGAGAAACCGGACATGGACCCACGCGATCGCGGACCGATTGATGCAATCGCAGAAGGGAAAATACCCAGCCCCCTCCCCAGCTCTCCTATACTCTATGCGATAGCGGACAGCTCTATGCGATCGCATAGAGGAAACTGACCGCCCCCTTACTTAAAGCTATGTGATTGCAACTAACCTTACGCGATCGCATAGAAATAAGCATCAGACACCAGCAACAGCCCATATACACCTGATATTTCCTAAGTTTAGCACCCCGACACCTACCCGAAACTCACCCGAGCCCTCGGGGCTCAAAACCAAATATACACACGATCTCAAAATCATCCTACGAACTTATTCGAGTAATTAAACCACTAAAATAACATCAAAAATAATGAATTAAACTCAAAAATCCATAGAATTTTCTCAAACTTCATAAACTTCTAAATTCTCCAATTTTGATCCGAAACACGTCAAACCAAGTCCGTTTCTTTTCAAATTTACAGATAACTCAGATAACACATATTGAACATTTTCCGGGCTCCGGAACTAATACACGGGCTCGGTAACACAGATTTCACATCAAAGTTCATTTTCAAAAGTCTTTCTTATTTTCAGAAAAAAAATTTCTTTAAAAATTCATTTCTTGGGCTTGGGACCTCGGAATTCGATTCCGGGCATATGCCCAGGTCCCATATTTCCTACGGACCCTCCTGGACCGTCAAATCATGGGTTCGGGTCCGTTTATCAAAAACGTTGACCAAAGTCAACTTTATTCCATTAATTATCATAAATTCAACTGTTCAACACATTTCCACATATAGACTTCCCGACTATTCGGGTTGTGCACGCACAACGAGGTAAGATTAACGAAGGCTTTTGGAACCTCGAAACACAATTTTTGCTAAATTAACACAAGATGACCTTTTGGGTCATCACAATCTCCACCTCTAAAACAACCGTTCATCCTCGAACGGACATAGAAAAGTACCTGAATCGGGGAAAAGGTGGGGATAGCGGATCTGCATATCGGGCTCGGACTCCCAAGTAGCTGCCTCAACAGGCTGACCTCTCCACTGAACACGAACCGAAGGATAACTCTTCGATCTCAACTGTCGCACCTGCCGGTCTAATATGGCTACTGGCTCCTCCTCATAAGACAAATCCTTGTCCAACTGGACACCACTGAAGTCAAGTACATGAGATGGGTCCACAATATACCTTCGGAGCATAGACACGTGAAATACCGGATGCACGGCTGACAAACTAGGTGGCAAGGCAAGTCTATAGGCCACCTCTCATACCTTGTCCAGAATCTCAAATGGACCAATGTACCTAGGGCTCAACTTGCCCTTCTTTCCGAATCTCATCATGCCCTTCATGGGCAACACCCGAAGAAATACTCGGTCGCCTATCATAAATGTCAAATCTCGAACTCTGCGATACACATAACTCTTATGCCTGGACCGAGCTGTAGGACTACCTCAGTGTCGCCTGTGGACTGAAGGACACTCCCTCGATCACTGTCCATCGGGTCCTATACCGTAATCTGCACAACATAAAGAAGTGCAGGTGTAGCATCAGTACAACCGACCCCATGTACTGAGTAAGTGTCGAGCCTAACCTCGGCGAAGTAGTGACGAGGCTAGGACACGACAAATAATAACACCTGTGGAATTCAATAATATATAATAGAAATAACGGCAGGAAGTAAACAGTTAAGTACAAATACGGGAAGAACATGCCAGGGTACAAAGGGGAAAAACACTTATTGAGTAACAGAATTTGGCAACCGTCTAGTATCCGAATAACAACAGAGAACAAACAAGTGCACGACATCACCCTTCGTGCTTTACTCTCATTCTTGCCAAAACAAGTGCACGGCATCACCCTTCGTGCTTTACTTTCATTCTCACCAAAACAAGTGCACGGCATCACCCTTCGTGGTTTTACCTCACAATATCATGGCACGGCATTATCCTTCGTGCATTATCTCTTATATCATGGCACGACATAACCCTTCGTGCTTTTAAAATCACAATATCGGCACGGCATTAACCTTCGTGCTTTTAATATAAATCATGGCACAGCATCACCCTTTATGATTTACACTCTTCCTCACCCAACAATAACCAGAACAACAATTTATCAAGGAAGAACCACAATACAAACCATAATTTACAACATCCCGGCAAGGGAACAATAACAGAAATATCACTGTCTCAGCAAGGGAACAATAACAGAAATATCATCGTCCCGGCAAGGGACCCAGCTATAACCAATCTCATTGAACGTACAACATAACCAAAAAGAATCCTCAACCGAACAACTAATCAACAGTGTTCACAACCCAGTATTTCCAACAATTGAATAATCTCCAAAATATAAGCTATTTCATAATACATTGGATATCGAAGAAAAACACATATACCATAAGATATAACTCATGGGCATGCTTGACAAATAGGTATAGGTACTCATCACCCCACCTATACATTGAACATAATAATAACACGTAGCACATATGACTCAACACTTATTCCCTCAAGCTAGGGTTAGGCCAAACACTTACCTCGATTCCAAGAATCCAAATCAAGCCTCTAGCACTGCTTTTCCTCTCGAATCCAACTCCGAAATGATAGTATCTAGACATAATCGACTCAACAATATCAATAATGACTCAATAATCCAATCTCAAAGCCTAAATATGCATTTCCCATCATTCTTCCAAAAATACCAAAATTCGACCCCGGGCCCGCTTGGTCCAAACTCGAGGTTCGGACCAAAACCCGATCACCCATTCCTCCACGAACCCGAATATACAATTTATTTTGAAATTCGACCCCCAAAAGAGGTTGAACTCCCCAAAATTCCAAAAGCCCTAACTCCACCCAAAACCCCCAATTTCTACTTTTAACCCATGATTTTAGGCCTAGAATCTGATAATAGTTGATGAAAATGAAAGAAGTCAGAGCTAAGAACACTTACCTATGAAGTTATGGAGGAAAAGTCTCCCAAGAATCGCCCAAGAAGAGTTGAGAAGAAGAAAATGGTGAAAGATGTCAAAATCCCGTAATGGGTATTCTGTTTTTGAGCATTTAAATAACTGGGCGAAATTGGCTACCGCGATCGCGACATGTGCCCCGCGATCGCGGAGGGTACCAGTATTGGACTTACGCGATCGCGAATTAAAGGTTGCGTTCGCAGAGAAACCGGATGTGGACCCACGCGATCGCAGACAGATTGATGCAATCGCAGAAGGGAAAATACCCAGCCCCCTCCCCAGCTCTCCTATACTCTATGCGATCGCGGACAGCTCTATGCGATCGCATAGAGGAAGCTGACCTCCCCCTCACTTAAATCTATGCGATCGCATCTAACCCTACGCAATCGCATAGAACAAAGCATCAGACACCAGCAACAACCCATTTACACCAATTTTTCCTAAGTTTAGCACCTCGATACCTACCCGAAACTCACTCGAGCCCTCGGGGCTCAAAACTAAATATACACACGACCTCAAAATCATCCTACGAACTTATTCGAGTAACTAAACCACTAAAATAACATCAAAAACAATGAATTAAACTCAAAAATCCATAGAATTTTCTCAAACTTCATAAACTTCTAAATTCTCCAATTTTGATCCGAAACACGTCAAACCAAGTCCGTTTCTTTTCAAGTTTTACAGACAACTCACATAACACATATTGAACCTGTTTCGAGCCCCAGAACCAATATACGGGCTCGGTAACACATATTTCACATCAAAGTTTATTTTCAAAAGTCTTTCTTATTTTCAGAAAACAATTTTCTTTAAAAATTTATTTTTTGGGCTTGGGACCTTGGAATTCGATTCCGGGCATACGCCCAAGTCCCATATTTTCCTACGGACCTTCTGGGACCATCAAATCACGGGTCCGGGTCTGTTTACCAAAAACGTTGACCAAAGTCAACTTTATTCCATTAATTATTATAAATTTAACTGTTCAACGCATTTCCACATATAGACTTCCCGGATACGCGCTCGGGCTGTGCACGCATATCGAGGTGAGATTAACGGAGGCTTTCGGGGCCTCGAAATACAGATTTTGTTAAATTAACACAAGATGACCTTTTGGGTCATCACACGTGCGTAACAGAAATAATTTTTAAGAAGCAGAAAAAATAGCTTCTTCCTATAAGCAGAAACAGAAGCAATTTTGAATTTTCTTTACCAAAAATAGCATTAACAAATATTACTTACCAAAATAACCTTACTTAGTTTAAATTATTAAGTAATATAAAATAACTTTTGGGATGAACATTCATATTTTTCGAATCTTTTTTTTATATTTTTAACTCATCTTGAAAGAATAAAAAACTTTTTAATTTTATTTTATATTTTGCTTAAATAAATTTTTTTAATTATTATCTTTAATAAAAAAATATTTGTAATTATTTATGTACTTATACTTAATTATTAGGTAAATGTTCTCTTCATGTCCTCATTCGTGATTTGATACTCAAAAGTACTTTTTAAAAAGCTTGGTCAAACACAAATTGTTACTCGTAAGTACTTTTCAAATTGACTAGTTTTAGCGTACGTGCGTTCCACGTGTGTTTCGCGTCAATTAGTATGCAATATATACAAAAAAATAAATTATTGTATATATTGAAACAATATCTTCATAACATACAAAGATGATGAATTTAGTTGAATTAGTTATATTGTATTTGTAGTTATAATATCTTGTGAAATAAGATATAAATATGTCATGTTGTTGTATCTCGTCTAACATCTCTTTAGGATACAAGTAATACAAATTTCGACTATCAATTAGACTAATGACAGTATTATATTACCTCATCATTTGGGGTGAAAATCATTTACATCCCTCAACTTTATTTTAAAAATTAAACTCCCCTCTCAATATGAATAATAGTCATTCTCCCCTTTTTTTATGTCCATTGACTTTTTTAAATACATATCAACCTTTCTCTCCTTTTTTTTTACCTTTTTAAAATCTTGATACTTCTCTTTCGTTTTTTTAAATTCATATAACAAAAGTACCTATAGAAAGAAGAAAAAATATCTCTGAGACGAAAAGAAAGTGAGAAATAGTAATTAAGTAATATATTTAAGTGGAGCAGAATAAAAAAAATTTAATTTACTTATATAAATTAGAGCTCTAATATATATTTATAAAGTGACAATAAAGAGAGTATAAACTTTATATACATATATGAATGCAAGTAATACAAAAATAATTAATAAAAATAGAGATAAATTTATAAGAGAATTCTAAATAGATAAATGGGTTTCCATTGTCATTAATAAAATAAATATAGATATAAATTTATAACAGAATTCTAAAAGATTATCTATTTATATTGTAAATTCATTCTAAATTATAATTTAAAATTTTTTCATTAATGAAAATCAAACTCATTTATCTATAGATGATAGAGAATAAGAAAGAGTGAAACTTAAATATATATGTGTACGTACACACTCACATACATACATACATACATACATACATATATACATACATACGTACGTACAAACTTAATGCTGTAATATTTAATTAAAAATTATAAAAAATAACGTTAGATATTGTAATAAAATTATAAATAGATTATGTTACTTATAATGTTAATGAGCTTAACTAAAAATCTATACAAATATATAAAACTATTTAAAGTATAGGTAAAATGTCTAGGATAAAAAATAAAATATTACTCTATATAATATAAAAAGGTATTATATAGATGGAGAATTAAAAATGTCAAGCGTAAAATTGATATTGCATAGGATAAGACGGGGGAGAATGTTTATTGTTCAAACTTGGGGGGGGGGGGGGGGGGGAGTTTGACTTTTATAGCAAAGTTGGAGGGTGTAAATGATTTTCACCCCACAATTTGTCAAAATAGTTATTTCATCAAACATTATAAACCTTAACTACTGGATATAATTATTTTACCTGATTATTTATCTGGTAGATGCGTCGCTACATCCCCAAATATATATTTCTGGAAATTCTAATCTACTAAATAGTGTAATTTTTCATAAAACTCTAGTCACCTAATTAGGCCAGTCTTTGGGAAGTTGTTCTTTAAATAAATTTTCTTAGATAATGATATTAATTAGATAGTTATTATTTTTCATTAAATGTTAAAAGCTTGAAAAACTAAATAATAACTTAATTTTTTGAAAAGGAGATAAGTACATTCCTAAGATCACCCTACAAGGAAATAATAATATATTTTATATTATCAAATAATGAATACAAAAAATAATGAAGCTTTAAAATTAATGATAACTTTTTCACAATTAATTTATCATCAAGATTCTAACGGAAACATTTTATGTAGAAAAATGAAGGTAAGCTACTTTTTATAACAAAAGAGATTATAAATTTAAAAACTTGCTCAACATAAAAAATACGTGGTATATGATAGAGAGTTATATATTTAAAGATTGATTTTTCTAATTTAGAGGAGGTTTAGTAAACAATATTTATTATGACTATATATTATAAGTAAGCATAATCAGTTTTCTATTTCCATGAAGAATAATAAATAAAATATAGTTTAATTTGTCAAGATTCTAATATAAATAGTTTATATAGGAAATAAATTAAAGCTATTTTTTTATATAACAAAGTGATTAAAAGTTTTAAAATATGTTCTGATTTTTTCCCTCGAGTTGATGAATCTTTTTTATATAACCAAGGTACATAATATTCGTTCATATAGACTCGGAACTTTTCTAACTTTGTACCAAAATTAAAAGACAACGAAAGCAATTATCTCGTCTTAAAAGATATGGCGTTGGTAAATAGAATATGGTTATATGGCATTGATAAATAGAATATGGTACTTTGATGTATTTTCGTTGGACAATTAAATCAACGTATAATGGTTGATTTTAAATTGTTAAAATTTTTAGTTAATTTAAATTTTCTAAATCTTAGGGAGATAATTAAATAACTTTTTTGTCGAGTGTGAGTTTTAATTTTAAAAGGGTAAAAAAGACGAACACATTTCGCTAAGGACTTTTGTGCTTTTAATATAGTATAGGTTTTTAAGTATAAGATTTACATACAATAAACTCTCAATATTTTAAAGGTTTTTGACTTTTTACATAATTTAAATAATTAAAAAATTAATAAGTAAAATTTTGATTAATTTTAAACTCCTAAACATGGATTTGTATAAAGTAAACTCTTAACAGTTTTAAATGGGAGCACTTTCTGCATAATTCAAGTAAGAAAGATTTTAATGCGAAATTTTTTAATTCATTTAAACTATTAACCATTAGAAAATAATTAACTGACTATCCAATAAATTATTTCTTATAGTAGTGGGCACATATTCCAAGGACTGTAGTTTTTGTTTATTTATAAATGAGACAAAAATAAGTTCCAATCTTCTATTATAGGAAATATATGATAGATAATGTATCTCTTGTTAATGAAAGGATATGGAAGAAAACGTAGTAAACGTGTGTTACGTTGGTGGTCTTTTTTGAAGTGATTGATATAAGGTAAAAGTTTAATTGATTTTAAAGTCCTAAATATTAGGATTTCTATCCAGTTTAAATAAGGAAGGATTTAGTACATAAAAGATAGTAATTAAATTTCAAGTCCTAATATTAGGAAATGATTTAATAACTATTTTATTTAATGCAAAATTAATTCTTTAAGTGTAAAAAAGGCGAATGACATTTTGCTAAGAGCCTTCGTGTTTTTAATATAAATAATTTTAGAGTACGCGCGTTCCACGTGTACATTATATTAGTGATTAGTAGTTTTTTAAAAATTACCAAATATTATTAACCTATTTATTTGAGTTATAAAATAAATTATAAAATTTAAAATAAATAAAAAAACTTTTGAAAATGATGAATATTGATAATATATAGCCAATTTAATAAAGAGACAATTGGGTACACCACATAAGATTATCATAATGTCTTATCATGATTTTGGTATATGAATTGTGCATTTGCTTTAGTTGCTCGACATGATATACTAACTCATACTCAAATATATCTTGTAACAATATTATATGTTTCATGGCCTTAAAAAATAAATTCTATTTACTCAAGTATATAATATGGATTTTATTCTTATTCCTTGTTGGAAATCAAATTGAAAACAATAAAAAAGACTCCATATTATTAGGTTTAACTATCATACCAATAATTTAATCCGATAGGTATTGTTTAAACCAACTGCATGTGTTTCTGGAAAAAAAAATAATTATCACAAAAATAAAGGTAAAAATTAATGTTTTTTATTATTATTATTATTATTATTATTATTATTATTACTATTATTATTATTATTATCTTAACCAACATGAAGGTATCCTTATGTAATATTATTCTCAAAAAGGTATAAAAGTCCATTAATATTTCATGTAATGTGCATTAAGATAAATCATTATAATTGTGTTTGCAATATCTATTTTTATCTGCATATACATTTTGATTTTTTGAATTATAAAAGAAACTGTTAATTAACTAATTAAAAGTTATTCATTGGTAATATTTAGTGATTGTCTTAAATTCAAATTTCATTCATAATATTTAGTGATGGTACTTGAATTCATCTGATTGGATATTATTTCTCTTAATTCACGAATAATTTTGCTGGAATATGATTTCTCTTATTATTTGGATGGCTTTAGCATGAGAATATTACTATTCGTATGAATATTTGTCACGAATTTCATAGTTATATTAGTAATTAAAGATAATCATGAGCCAAAATAAACACATATTATAAAAAACAAAAAATTAAAACCTAGGATTTTTTTTAATTTCAAAACCAAATTCAAAGCAAAATACATAACTGATGTCGTTTGGATCTTTTGATTTAACATTTTACTCTTTGTCTCTCACAAGTTCCACGCCCATCATAGAATAATCTCAATATGAAAGTATGTTAATTGCTTATTTTTAGATATTAGAAAAATAATTTAAATGACTATACCTAAATATTAGAGAATTAATTAGAATGATTATTTTGTCGGTGTGAACTCTATTTTTAAAGGGTAAAAAAAGCGAACGACATTTCGCTAAGTGTCTTCGTGCTTTTAATATAGTATAGATAGATAGATATAGATTAGCCTAACACAAACTGTTTTTTTTCAAAAAACAATTTTTCGAAAATCACTTTTGATAAAAGCATATGTTAAAATAAATTGATACTTCCAATTTGGCCAAACATGCTATTAATATTGTAACTGTGCTGGAATTCAATTATCGTATATCACATGATTTTGACACTTGAGTTTCTACAGCCAAAGAACTAAAATGAATAAATAAACAAATATATGGAATACGCATCATATCTGCTTTAAGATCAAATCATTCTTCAAGGTCGACAGTATCTTCTTTAATTTGCTGATATATGGAAATTAAAGATGAAATGGATCCGACTCTAATTACTATAGCACGTGCGATTAATACGAATTTATACTCTCTCAATTTCAATTTATGTGTCTTAATTTAACTGAGCACGAAAATAAAATTTAAGAAAATAAGAAAGTCTTACGTCTAAACTAAAAATGCATGTAATGTACTAAAATGCTATCTTGTGGTCACAGCTAAATATGTGTGCGATATAGCAATATGCCCTTGAATCTTATGGTATTAAATATACTATGTGAAAAAGTAGAGTTAAAGAATTATTAAAATATAGAAAGAGATCTCTTTTTTCTAAAGACAAAAAAACACATAAATTGAAACGGATGGAATATTGCTTTGGCCAGAGAATTCTTTAGGGAAAACCTTCACGATTCGGAAATGCAATTACACTCATTTCCTTCAGATTTGGAGTTAGCTTATTATCCAATGTTTAACAAGAATATGATTCTATCTCCAACCAAAATATTAATATCGTTGCGTGCCCACATTCGATCCAAAACTAAATTGGATTTAAGTTATACAATACTTTCTACCCTATTAATAAATTTCAATCGTAGGTTAATTATTATTTTTCCTAGATTACCAATTATTGCTTACACCCTAATTATATATAAATACCTGAGAAGTAAGAAGATTCGAAGAAAAAATGACTGGCTTTTGAGAAGATGAGAGGAACAGTGAGAGAGCTTCCAGAGAATTTTATCTGTTATTATTGAGAGAAAAAGGATAAATGAATTCAGCTGTCTAAAATTGAACTACATGTCTATCTATATATACATTGGGCTTGTACCCGGAAAACGTAAAAATTGTACGGAGCGTCTTATTTGCTCGCCCCCATTTAATTTATACCCATTTTTTTAAAAACTTTTAACTTGTACCTATTTTTTAAATAACTTCAGCCCCCTTTCTCCTCCTCATTCTCCTCCTTCATCTTCTTCTTCTTCTTCTTCTTCTTCTTCTTCTTCTTCTTCTTCTTTCTTCTGTTGTTGTTGGTGCTGCTATGGAACTTCAATTCATGGGATGATTGCCATAAATATGTTTATCAGAGCTGAAGTTCGTCAGTTACAAAACAAAAACTTCAGCTCTAGAACTGAAGTTCGCCAGTTATAAAAATAAAAACTTCAGCTCTAGACCTGAAGTTCGCCAGTTACAAAACAAAAACTTCAGCTCTAGAGCTGAAGTTCGCCAGTTACAAAAATAAAAACTTCAGCAATTACAAACAAAAGTTTTGCGTTAAGACGTGCACAAGTTAAACAAAAACATCAGCAAATAGAAGTTACAAAACAAAAACTTCGCCAGTTACAAAAATAAAAACTTCAGCTCTATAGCTGAAGTTCGCCAGTTACAAAAATAAAAACTTCAGCAATTACAAACAAAAGCTTTGCGTTAAGACGTGCACAAGTTAAACAAAAACTTCAGCACACTTGCTACTTCAAGCCCGTCTACTAGAATGCTGAAGTTTTGCGTGATTGCCTTTGCTACTTCAGCTCCGTATGCTGAAGTTATGCGAAAAAGCGGGTACACTTGCAAATTTTTTTACAAAGCGGGCACAAGTTAAAACGTGACACAAAAAACGAGTATAGATGCAAATGCGCCCCGAAAAACACTACTGGCCCAACTCCTATACATAAATAAAAGCTATCCTATATCACATTTGAGCCTCTATATCTGGAGCTTTAAACTTGGGCATCCTGCTTTTATATACAACCCCCAACTTTGAGAGCAACTGATGATGAAGGCCACCAGTAAGAGGCTTAGTGAACAAATCTGCCAACTGGGCTGAGGTAGGGACATGAGATAGATGAATAACCCCATCAGCTAGCTTATCCCGAATGAAATGGCAGTCCACCTCTATATGCTTAGTGCGCTCATGAAAAATGGGATTCTTAGAAATGTGAATAGCTGCTTGATTGTCACAGAAAACTGGAACGGCAGATGCAACAGAAAAATCAAGATCACCCAACAATCGAAGAACCCAAGTCAATTCAGCTACTACCTTGCTAACAGCCCGGTACTCAACTTTAGCAAAAGAAAGAGAAACAATCGTTGCTTTTTGATTTCCAACTAATAAGAGAACCCCCCATGAAGATGCTAAAACGAGTGACTGACCTCCTAGTGTCAGGGCATGCATCTCAGTCACTGTCACAATCGCAGACAATGATAAATCAGAAGAAGCAGTAAAGAAGATACCCAAATCAGAGGTGTCCTTCAAGTATCTGAGCAAGTGAAGGGCTGCAGACATGTGAGGAACCCTTGGGGACTGTAGAAAATTGCTCAGGTGTTGAACTGCAAAGCATAAATCAGGTCTAGTGTGTAAGGAAATTAAGCTTGCCAATCAAAATTCTGAACTGCTCAGGCTTAGGCAAAAGAGCCCCAACATCTGCCTTGAGCTTATGATTCATATCCAAAGGGCATACAACTTGATCAACCTCGAAACAATGATACTCCTCAAGGATATCAGAAATGAATTTATGTTGGTGAAGCAGCAAACCAGAGAAGTGAGGCCACTTCAATGCCCAAGAAATAGTTAAGGGTTATCATCCAGAAAGGCTTTAAGAGCACCAATTCAACCTCATCATCACCAGTGAGAATGATATTGTCAACATAAACTGCTAGTAACACAATAGAGGAGGAAGTCATCTTAAAAAATAAAGAGTAATCATTAAGAGAGTGTGTGTAATCCCTTGAACATAAAGCATGGGACAACTTGGCATACAATTGCCTAGAGGCTTGATGGATCCCATACAAAGATTTCTGAAGCTTACATACCAAAGGAGAATCAGAACAAGAAGGAGAGATAACAACCAAACAAGGGGGTAATTTCAAGTAAACTTCTCCATCTAGATCACCATGTAAGAAGGCATTGTTGACATCTAGTTGATAAAGGGACCACTGCCTTTTAACTTCCATATATATAAGACATTTCACAGTGGTAAATTTAACAACAGGAGAGAAAGTTTTAGTAAAATCCACTCCCTCTACCTGAGTGTCCCTTCTCACAACCAGCCGGGCTTTATACCTTTAAATACGCCCATCAGCTTTAGATTTAACCTTATAAACCCATTTACACCCAATGGGTTTCTTATCTTTAGGGAGTTCAACAATCATCCAAGTGGTATTGGCCTCAAGGGCCTCAAATTCCTTTCTCATGGCCTTTTGCCAAGCTGGAACTGAGGCTGCCTAATGGTAGAATTGTGGCTCAAAGATAGCAGTATGAGCAGAGTGCTAAACAATAGAGGATAAAGAACTGGACCTAGTGGAAGAAGGGAGAAGGTCACAGATAAAATCAAAAAGGTGAGAAGGAAGGTGATGATCCCTATAAAATTTTCTGGTGGGTGGTACATGAGCAGGGGAAAGAGGATCGACAGCAGGAACAGAAGCAGGACTAGGAAGGGGTGAAGGAGTAGAAAGGTGGGTAGAATTAGGGAGTTGAGAAGAAGGAACAGAAGCAGGATCAGAAACAGAGGGGTAAGACTCTAAGGATGAGGGATACTCTGAGGGAGATGGATCAGACAAAGTATGTGGGGAATTGGATGGAGGTGTTGTAGTGAACATAATGGTTTTATCAAAAGAAAAGATATGCTCATAAAATATAACATCTCTAGACACAAGAAGTTGCTAGGTAGAGAGATTGAGCAACTTGTAATCTTTCTTGGCAAGGGGATAAACAATAAAGACACAAACTGCAGCTCTAGGTTGGAATTTAGTTCTGTGACACTCGGGAATAGTGTGATAACAAAGACAACCAAATACTCTGATCTGAGTGTAAGAAGGAGGATATCTATAGACCAGTTCAAAAGGAGATTTGTTTTGTAATAGGGGAGAAGAAAATCTATTAATAAGATAAGTGACAGTTAATAAACAATTCCCCCAAAATCTGATGGTTAGCTTGGATTGAAAAAGCAGTGCTCTAGAGGTTTCAAGTATATATTTGTGTTTTCTTTCCACTGCACTATTTTGTTGATGTGTATAGACACAACTAGTTTGGTGTATGATCCCATGCTCTTTTTGAAAAACTGAGTGGCAATATTACTTGAACCAAGTTCTAGAGCATTATCACTTCTAATGCATTGTATATTGGTTTGAAATTGTGTTTGAACCATGGCACAAAAGGTTTGGAGTAAAGGAAATGCATTTCTCTTGGATCCCATAAGATGTGTCCAAGTAGCCCTAGTGAAGTCGTCAACAAAAGTGAGGAAGTACCTAAAACCATTATTGATGGAGTAGGATAAGGCCCCCAAGTGTCAACATAGATAAGTTAAAATGGATGAGAAGACTTAATTTGACTATCAGGAAAGGGTAATTTGGCATGTCTAGCCATGGGACACACAATACATGTAAAAGATTGCTTAGATGAGAAAGAAAGAGGTATACCAGTAATATGTTTTATTCTAACAAAAGGAATATGACCAAGTCTTTGATGCCATAACTCTTTCTCTTTATTAACGTCAGAATGATGTTTACAATGCAAAAGTGGAGGAATGACAATAAAGGAAGAAACATAACTATCACAGGGGTATTTACAATGTAAAGAAACATTAGAAGCAGCAGGCAAAGAATAAGTGCAGCATCCTGAGTGAGTACAGACTGAGAGGGAGATAATAAAAGTTTGTAGAGTCCATGCTCCAATTTACCAACTTCCAGTGGCCTCTTCATTGAAGGGGCCTGTAATGTGCAAGAGAGGGAAGTAAATTGAACTATTCCTTGAAGTTGAATAGTTAATTGAGACACAGAAATCCGGTTGTACTGAAATGTAGGTACATAAAGAACATGATTTAAGGTGAAAGAAAAGAAATTAAGAGACCATGTGGAAGTTACTTTCACTGTATAGCCATTTGGAAGAGTAACAAGGTAAGATATAACTAAAGGCTGGATGTTAGAGAGAAGATCATTATGTGAGGTCATGTGGTGTGTGGCTCCAGAATCTAAAATCCAACTATGTTCAGCTACTCTACTCAACAACGATGACCTATAAGACACTTCAACATGGCAGATTCCATAAGATTGGATGTAGTGGAAAGTTCTTACACACGAACTGGCAGTAGTATGGTGACCAGTTGTGCATATTGTTCCTTAGACAAACTAGGAATCAATTGATCATCAATTGGAAGATGTCTCAACCTCAACATTTCAGCAACTTTTCTGCCCCTGGTGAATTTGGAATCATCTGGATATCCATGTAATTTGTAATATTTGTCGATCAGATGGCCAGGTTTCTTGCAGTATTTTGCAAACCTAATTTGCCCTACTCTGGTAAAATGAAACCCTCTGATTATACTGTCTATGAGGAACAAAGGACCTGGAAGGATTCCCAAGAGTAGCACTAAAAGCTTGAGGGGGCTTTGTTGTGGTTGCATTGAAAGAAGCTGATTCAGGGCTAAATTGTGAGGAAGGATTAACTTGTCTCTGTCTTTCATCCTGAAGTATAATATTATATGCATTGTCTAGTGATGGAGGAGGCTGCATCATGAGGAGATTAATTCTAACACCGATATATGTATCATTCATACCCATAAGGAACTGATGCAGTTTATCTTCCTCCTCCTCTTTCTGAATACCAGCTTTGGCAGATGCAATTACTACCATGGTTGGTACGCATAACCCTCAATTCATCCCATAATTTTTTCAATTTATTAAAATAGGAAGAAACAACAAGAGAGCCTTGGTTAGTGAAAGCTAATGCTGTTTTAATCTGAAAGATTTTAGTCACATTCACAGTCCCATACCTCTTATTCAATTGTTTCCAAATATCCTCACATGTTTCAGAATATTGTACATTCTCAACAATACTAGGAAATAGAGAACTGGTCAACCATGAAATGACTATATTGTTACATCGATCCCACTGATTAGACTCAGGTGAGTTGGAAGGAGGTAGAGGTAAACTACCATCAATGAACTCAATTTTGTTTCTAGCAGATAAAGATACGATAATACTCCTTATCCAACCCCCAAAACCCGAGCCTGAGAAAGGTACAATGACTAGGGATATGCCAGGAATATCAGAAGATTGAAAGAATAGTGGACTCGAAGGTTTAGGAACAAACTCAGAAGGTTCTCGACTACTAGAACTAATACCAGTATCGAGATCAGAAAGAGCCATAACAAAAAAACAAGTATCAAGCAAAAATGAGAATGCAGAGAAGATACAGAATTACCATTCTTTTTGCAACCGAAAGGTACGGCCTTGACAATATCGACTAATCAGATGATATAGAGGATTTCGGCCTTCGAAATATGAACA
>ML394377.1:647-24245 GCA_005239525.1 Nicotiana knightiana
CACCCCACACTTAAATCATGCATTGTCCTCAGTGCATCATATATAGATAAAATAAGAAATAAAAGTAAGGTGTAAGAAACTCCCTGGTCCACTAGTGTTGACATCTACTCGCTTTCGGACATGCTTTAATCACTTTATGCCTCCACTTTGAACTTTTGAATTGAACCCCCATTTTTGATTCTGCTCTATGATCATGCTCATGGGGTGGTGGAACAAATCTGCCTGGCCCAAATAAACTCTGTAATAATCTGCGTTTCTTGGCCTTGTGATAAAATGTGTACTCCTTACTTTCAGGCAAGAAGAACTCAATAATGTAGGCATCTTGTTCTTTATCTCTCAACTCATCAGGTGGTTCGGATAACTCTATTTGCATATTATCATCCCAACACAATTTGAACATATAGTTGGAGTGCATACTAACATCCTCAACAATAACAACACTGGATTCAACAAAGTATGTAGCATCAATGTCTTTGGTTAAATCCAGTATCTTTTCTACTACATCGTCATCCTCCGATTTCAGTTCTAACATGTGTGGTGTTTCACTAGATAGCTCAGCTGACAGGTTCTCACCTTTCTCTGCATGCAATGAATTAAATTCGAGAGCCTGTTTCCATACCTCTTTTTCCTCAAGTTCTAACACCCGAGGGATTCTCTTCTCTTTCAGCACCTTTGACAAAGTTGACTCATAAGGGAGCAAAGATTCAATGGACTGATGCTTTCTAACGGAGTTTCCATGCATTGAAGGACATATTAACTTCAACACCGGTTCTAATGCTCGTAGAAGGGACCGATGGTTATGTTATATATTATGACGCTTCAAGTGTTGGATTGGTTTATGTACTCATGCAGCATGCTAAGGTTGTAGCCTATGCTTCTAGACAACTAATAAAGGACGAGAAGAATTACCCGACCCACGATTTAGAGTTAGCCGCAACGATTCATGCACTAAAGATGTGGAGGCACTACTTGTATGGCATTCATGCTGATATCTATACGAATCATAAGAGCTTCCAGTATCTCTTCAAGAAAAAGGAATTGAATTACGTCAAAGGAGATGGTTGGAGCTACTTAAAGATTATGTCGTTGATATTTTATACCATCCGGGGAAGGTGAACATGGTAGTCGACGCCCTTAGCCGTAGATCTATGGGTAGCCTGTCATATTTACACCCAGAGAATAGGGAATATATCATGAGATTCATCAGCTAGCTACTCTTGGAGTTCGGTTACTGGACTCAGGTGATATTGAAATTACTATTCAAGATACGGCAACATCCTCTTTAGTAATTGAAATAAAGGAAAACCAGTACGAGGATCCTGTGTTAGTTCATTATAAGGATACCACCCCTCATAAGGAGAAAACACCATTTGATATTACAGAAGATGGGTCCTCATGTATCGAGGACGATTATGTGTCCATAATGTTGCAGGGCTGCGTCAGCAGGTTATGGGAGAAACTCATTATTCTCGTTATTCCATCTATCCAGGAGCAACAAAGATGTATCATGATATCAGGGAAGTATATTGGTGGGACGAAATGAAAAAGGATATAGCTGAGTTTGTTGCTCAGTGCCTTAACTGTCAGTAGGTCAAGATTGAGCATCAAAAACCTGATGGATTATTGCAGGCTATAGAGATTCTGACTTGGAAATGGGAAGTAATCAATATGAATTTCATCATAGGCTTACCTCGTACCCAACATAAGTTCGATTCTATATGGATTATTGTTGATAGGCTTACAAAATTAGCCCATTTTCTGCCCGTTAGGACTACATATTCCGCAGAGGATTATGCAAGGCTTTATATTAAGGAGATAGTACGACCGCATGGTGTCCCTATATATATCATCTCGGATAGAGGAGCTCAATTAACAGCTAACTTCTAGAGGTCCTTCCAAAAAGGATTGCGGACTCAGGTAAGTCTTAGTACAACATTTCATCCCCAGACAGACAGACAGACTAAGCGTACTATTCAAACACTTGATGATATGTTACGGTCTTATGTGATAGACTTCAAGGGTAGCTGGGATGATCATCTGTCGCTTATTGAGTTTGCATATAATAATAGCTGCCATTCTAGTATTCAGATGGCTCCATACTAAGCTCTTTACAGGCGGAAGTGTAGGTTGCCTATAGGGTGGTTCGATGTTGGGGAAACTACATTAGTAGGACCAGAATTGGTACAATAGGCAACCAAGAAAATTAAGCTTATACAGGAAAGACTATAGGAGCTCAAAGCCGTCAGAAGTCTTATGGGGATAATCGACAACGAGACTTGGAGTTTCAGGTTGATGATTGGGTATTCCTAAAGGTATCATCGATGAAAGGTGTTATGAGGTTCAACAAGAAAGGAAAACTTAGGCCTCCTCGGTACATTGGTACATATAGGATCATGTGCAAGATAGGCCAGGCAACATATGAGTTAGACTTGCCTTCAAAGTTGGAGTCTCTACATCCGGTCTTTCATGTGTCTATGCTCTGTAAATGTATCGGAAATCCTTCCAGAATCGTGTCAGTTGATGATGTTCAGGTAACAGACCAGCTAAGATATGAAGAAACTCCCATTGCTATATTACACATATAGGTTCCGAGATTGAGAACTAAAGACGTAGCTTCGGTGAAAGTACTTTGGAGAAACAACAATGTGGAAGAAATTACTTGGGAGGCCGAGGAAGACATGAAGTCTAAATATCCTCACTTATTTCCTCCTCTAGAGAAGAGTCTGATTGAGACATCACAACCTTAAGGTACGTGTATGGATTCTTGTGTTAGTTATTTTCATTGGTCATGTGAGACCATTGTCGTTATTAATGATTGTGGTCCTATATGGCGTTGAATTATTGAGTTTCTACAGGAAGAGTTGGTAGTAGTATTGTTACAAAGGCGACTCTGCCAAAGTTATATAGATCCCAGGGAGTTAAGCATTCGAGGACTAATGTTTCTAAGGGGGAAGGATACATCTCACATTTTCGTACGTTAAAGTTTCATCATAAGTTAATCGACGTAAGCTCGGGGATGAAATTTTCTTGAGATTATAAGCATTGATGCTATTTATAATAAGTAATAAGTAAAGTAAGTGTCGTGAAAGATAAAGGGTAAACGAATCAAAGAAAATGAGTTTCGTTGAAGGTTGTCGATTTGGGATAAAATACAGTCCAAGCCACAATATCCATTATTTATAGACTAGTGCCATACAAGGTACCACATGACCGTGATCGTAGGGTACATAAAGTGTGTAAAGTGAGTAGTATTTTAAGTAACTTTAAATAATTATTAATTATGTGGGTAATTGGATATTACCTAGTTAATTAAGGATTAGTGGGTTCTTAATTAAGGCTTGGCATAAGCCTTAACATGGTAGCCCACCATCCCAAAGTTATGACTCTTATATTGTGGTTTAAAGGTGGCTTATTTATGTAAATTATGGGGTTTAGTCACCTAGCAAGTGGGGCCACCTAAAGTTAAGAATAACATTCCTAAGATCAAAATCATTTCCTAATATCTTGAGAAAGAGTTCGGCCAAGCTTTCCTTACACAAGTAATGTTAAAACATTTGTAATATGCATTTGCATATTATATATTATATAAGAAACGTCCACGACCTTCAACAATTCAAATTAACGTGAGATTTTACAATTCTAAGGGAGTACAATGTAATCTTTCTCAAGAGAATCGACTTAGGTATGTTAAGGATATTCCTTCTTTCCTTTTGGCATGATGTATATGATAAAAACGAAAGAAGCAAATGCATAACTTCCATAAATGACTCTATTCATAGAAGTATTAGAGGTGACGATGTTCTTGATTCACCATATGTATTATTATTCTATTGTTTGTTCATTGATCTAAAAAAATACGTAAGTTGATAAAGCTTACTTCATGATATTATTCAAAGGCATAAAGGTCTTATGATATTTAAAAAGATTTTATTGACGCATTTCTCATGCATTGCATTCATGTACGTTGACCTATGCTCAGATGGATGTATATACGCGTATATACATATATACAACCATCTGAGCATAGGTCAATGTATGCACCACCGCGTCATATGGGAAAGGTTACAGCGTTATATACGCACCACCGCGTGATCAGCTGGTATACGTTGATGATTTGCCCACAGTGGCCAAGATGATATGATGGGATGCCCTCAAAGGCTTGATGATGTTATGTACACCTATACCCATGCATGATACGAAATTATACGCGTGTGCATGACATTATAAATGTTTCAGGATTTGCAAAGTTAATTAGACTTACAGGCGAAATTCTGTATTCCATGTTTCATCTATGTCTGTTATGTACTGATTTTCATGCCTTACATACTCAGTACATTATTCATACTGACACCCTATTTCCCGGGGCATGTGTTTCATGCCCGCAAGTGCAGGTAGACAAGCTGATGGTCCCCCTCCTTATGATCCTTGATCAGCGAGAGTTGGTGTGCTCCACTTGATCCGGAGCTGTTTTTGACCTTGGTACGATATGTTTGCACACATATATGGGTATGACGGGGCTGAGTCCTGTCCTTGTACAATTGTATATTCTGTTAGAGGTATGTTGACAATTATGTATAGTTAGATAGTATGTGGCCTTGTCGGCTTCAAGTTTTGGTATATAGTTGTCTATGGCAGCCTTGCCGTCTCGCCTACTGTATTTCGCATGTATATGTATATATGTCTTTTGGATAGGTTGGGTCATGACAGAAGCAGAATCATAAGGTTCCATTGCTGAAGGTTACATTGTTAAAGAAGCTCTGACTCTCTGTTCTCATTATTTTGAGGGTATCGAGTCAAGGATAAATAGGTCTAAACGTGTAAACGATGAGCCAAATCATAATAAGGCTTCTGAAGTATCATCTCCTTCAACAAGGTAAACCGGTTGGAGGTTCCATAATATTTCCCTTGTCTCTTTTGGAGAAGACTTAAGGTCATTGATATGTGTTACTTAACTTTGCAGCAGTGAAGCCACTTATTGAGTAAGAAGTTTATTGTAATTAATTTTTTAACAAAAAATTTAAAGTAAAATGATTAAATTAATATACATGATTCCTCTGTAGTGGATTTAGGAATCACATTAAAAGGAATGCAAGAGGTTGAATACATTCTGCAACAGAGGTAGAGAAAAGAGTTAGTAAAGAGTTTCCTGATTGATTTCCAAAACGAGTGAGTGAATAGCATAGCTAATAGATGTCTATGCATAAGTTGTATTAATTTAGATTATTTAATAAAAATAATTTTGTTTGTTCAGATTATGAATCCAGATATAGAAAACACAATATCTACTGATTTGAAGATGCCAGAAGGTTTAGTGCATATAACATTAATGGATTCAAATTTCGGACTGCGTCTAGAAAAACGGATTGAAGACTCAAAATAGTGGAGTTTTTCTTACCTCTAACACCTCTTGTATTACGTCTAATGTTTATAGAAATGCAAGGCAAGTAGAGTTTTCATATTATGGGAAGCTGGAAGATATAAGTGAGCTTAATTGTTATGGACGATTTACAGTTGTACTATTCAAATGCCAGTGGGCTGACACTACTCGGGATAAGGGGTTCAAAAGAGATGTTTGGAAATTTAATTGTGTCAATTATTTTAGATTGATTAACACAGGTGATCGTGAGGACCATTATCCTTATATTGAAGCATCTCAATAAAATATGGTCTATTATGTTGATGATGAAACTGATAAAGAATGGAGTGTTCTTGTGCATCTAAAGCCATGAGATTTGTTTGACATGGGAGATGTTAATGACTAAGAAATTTACGAAAAAGAGCCATACCAACAACAAAAATTGGAGCTATCTTTTTATATTAATTATGAGAAAATTGCAATAGAGGAGCATATGTCTGACTAGAAATTAGGATATTTTATATGAGTGAGAAAGATAATTTTCAAAGTACTGGATGTTAATTTTCTATATTTGTGGCAACTGTTTTCTTCAAGTTTAAAACATTTCTTTTTTTGAAGATGAATATATCTTTTACATTCCTCCAGTAAGCACTTAGTTTCTTCAAGTTTAAGGCATTATAGTATAAAAACTATTGCAAGGTGTGATTGAGATTGCAAGTACTTAGATTATTTAATTGTTTCATCATAGCAACTAACATGGTGATTGCATGACTTTTGTACAAGAAACTTTGTAATAAGATTGTTCAATCTATCACCATTCTGGTATATAGTTTCATGTAGTTTATTTTATTGATTGCAGATATGACAAGAGCCAAGCGTTACCAGAACTTACAAAAGTCAGTTCAGCCGACTTCTACTTCACTAGGTGTAGCACAACCTTTATCAACAACTGAATCAACACCTTCACATCGTGATGATACTCCACTGTTGGTATCATTTTTTCAACCAACATCACGACCTGCACATTAAGTCCAGGCCACAGCACATCAGACTGCATCAGTTCAGACAACATCACAGCCGACCCCATCAGTTCATGCCACATCACAGCTGCCCCCGTCAGTTTAGGCAGCAGTACAGCCGGCTCATTCAGTTCAAGCCACATCACAGTTGAATCCTTCAGTTCAAGCAACATCATACCCGACACAATCCAAAAAGCGTCTTAGACGTGAGTCTCCGCAACATTGGACAGTTGATGTAATAGGTAATTCTTTTCTTTATTTGTTCAAGCGTCACTATCTAATTGCCTTAATTCTAAATAATACGAAAAAGATTAACATAGGTGGTCTATCTGGGACTTCTATTTTGGCATCAGATAACTTTTTTATATAAAAAAAAAAAGATGCATACACCAGTTATTTTCCTGCACCAGTCAAAATAGCTTTTGTTTTCACCAGTTTTTCACAAGTTTACTGTCAGCTTTGGACGACAATTGAGCTGGGTATTCAGAGGTTTGAAGTTTAAAAAATTTGATCATTGGTTGAGATTGGGTCTGATATTTGAGATTGTGTTTGAGCTGAATCGAAACCGGCATCTTAGCAAAAGTAAGCTGCAAACATCAGCTGTGTTTCATTGGTTTATGCAGAATTTTTGACAGCAAATCTCGACAGATTCAGCAACAATTGTGCATAGTTGGAGCTGAGAAAATCTACACTGTTTCAGCTATTTCTGCATTTTTGTTTTGACTACTTTAAGCGGAATCTGTCTGTACTGCTTCTGTATTTTGCACACTGTTCAGCACCAAATTCTACTCCATTTTCTACTCTATTTGAGCAGTAAAATCTGCCTAGGTATGTACCTACTTGAAGTCACTAGGATAAGTTTTCTGCTGGCAAAATTGGCTTGAACATTGAGCCAAGGTTGGCTGCAAGTAACTACTGTGAAGGGGACTCAATTAGGCAGTAGTTGACAACATTTCTGCACTGTCTTAAAGCTGTATTTTCTAAATTTGGGTTTGGTTAACACAACAAACTTGCTCTTGTTGCTATTCTCTCTCAATAATTTGTCATACGTCTTCAACTTTTTTAGCTTCCTGAGTGATCGAGGGAGTGGGCCAATGAGGGTATTGGTGTATGTAACAAAAGAAACTAGAGAAGAGAGTTTCTGAAACTCCTCTGAAATAGGACTAGAATGTTGCATGCAATATTGAATGTATTTTAACTTGGTATTTATATTTTATAAAATTTAGTTCGATCTTTTAACTTGGTGTTTATTTTTAAACATTCACAAGGAGCTAGAAAGAAACTCAAAGTAAATGTTAAGGATGTGATGTATTTATCCGGTGGAAATTGTAATTTGGTTGAATTTGATGATATGGATAAACGAATTGGAGAAGGGCAACGTTTTCTTGCAGGCTTTTGTGGAATTTTAGCAACCGGCTGCTCTTTATTTCCAATTCACTGCGACGAATGGTCATATTTACCCAAGTCATACTTCAATGGTTGCTTTGATCGAATTATAAAGGTATAAGCTCTATTTTCTTATTGTTGTATTTCTGTTTTATATCTTTAGACTGCATATTTGCATGTAATAGATTAGCTAGCATAAGTTTTATTCATGTAACCGCGGTTTTGTTTTAGGACAACTGAGTTAAATGCACGAGAATATATTTATAGTTCTATTGGAAAGAAGTGGAGCGCAGGTAGGCAAAGGTTGTTGTATGAGTTCTCTGACCCACTTAAGACCAAAGCAAAGATTATGGATAATGTTGCAGAGGGATTCCACAGGATCAATCGACTTCTTATGTTGCTTACCGTTTAAATGAAAAGGCGATGGTATTTATTTGAATGCTTCAATTGGGATATGTAACTGTATACTTTTTTATTTGTATATTTGGGTTTTGATGTGTATTTTTATAAGGAAATGAGTAAAAAAAATTATAAAATTCGGAAGAAATAAATTGTTGCACACATTGGTGGCTCCAAACCAAACTCCAGAACAAGAGCTGAAATGGTGATAAATGTTAATTCAATATGTTTCTTTAGTTAAACTTGAAAACTATTCCTATTTAGTTAAGTTGTTCTGACTTGAATTTTCATTAATAGATGATTGAATCTGGACAAAAGCCTGGACGAGTGCCACTCTATCTTGCTACTAATAAGAAGGAAGATGGCCCATATGTCAATTAAGTGGCAAGAGAAATATGTGTAAGTTTCTACTTGTTAAAAGTTTCATGTGTTGTATTAGATCACTAGAAAGTATAATATGAAGACAAAGTTGTAGCCCATTAATGAAGTTGACATTGTTCCAATTACAACACTATGGTTGTAACATACTAACAATATGACTAATGTATACGAGTGGTTAATCTGAGTAGTGAATGTTGTAGAAACTTAAAATTCGTGATCTCAGAATTAGTTTGAAATTAGTTGGGATTGGCTATATTAATCTTTTATATATCTACAAAATTTTCAATTTTTGTAGTGTCATACTATTTGGATCAAGTTGGTTTGTTGAGTATTACTAAGGATTAGCTATGGAAGATTTCGGTTGTAGCTGCTGGGGAGGAAGAAAAACTTGAAATAGGTTTCGCGCTCTATCTTCTGGTAAGAATAAAGTAGTGATAATGAAATTACTAATTGATCCATAATATAAGCAGCAAGAAAAGCAGTCAGTAATAAACTAAGCCTAATGCTAAAGCAGAAATAATGCTTAACAAGATGAGCTAAATTGAGCCATATATATTGACTAATGTTCCAAATAATGAATATTGGAGATTCATTTGATTGAGGATCATATTTGATTGAATGGAAGCAGTAAACTAACAATTACGGTTAGAAGAGAAGCCCACATATTTAACTCTTTCTGTGTTCATGCTTCGTGTGTCAAGGCATCTTACTGTTATTCAGCTACTTAAGTTATTCATCAAAGTTGTTTCTCTGTTTATTTTTTATTTTCCTTATGTTGTCAATTACTAATTGAAATTATGACAATGAATTTTGTGTATATTATATTTAGGAAAAAATTGACCAAATTGTAAGTCAAAGCACCACAAACGAGTATGAAGTTTCACCAAATGATGTCGTTGCTAAGGTGCTAGGAAAAGATTATTTTGGAAGGCTAAGGTGCTTGGGAATAGGAGCTATTCCGAGTAAAGTTCTTAGACAAACAAGACGTCATTTTGGAGGTATAAATACTTCCAGTTGTGATAATGGTTCATGTTCATCCCCCAATGCGAAGAGAAATACAATCAAATTTTGAATGCTCACAATCAAAGCCAAGAGAATTGTGCTCAAAGGATGATTGCACACCACCAATTGATGAATGCTTTCAAGGCATATACGATTATGAAATAAGGGATAATACATGAATAATTTGCTGGTATCTTTGTTTCTCCTCCTTCTGCAGCGGTAAAATAAATCTAGTTATATGCAGTTTTTAATTTGAAAACTAAAAAAAATATTAATTCTTTTTATTTCTTTACAGCCTAGTTATGCAGCTAGAGGGTCCATTTCACTTATGGGCGTAAGAAGATCATCTCGTGATAGTAATCTAAATGAAAAATCATTGAGTTTCCTTGCAAATGTATTAGATGATTAAGTATGATATTGTAATTGAATGGTTGAACTGGATATTTTGTCTAAAACATCTGACTACTAGAGAAAACAATTATTGTTGCCGACCGAGGATTTGAGGATCCTTTTGGTCTAGTCAACCTTTGAAGATCTAATCTAATACTCCATTAATGTTTATTGTTGTGTCCACCACTCACCTCATGGGTTATTTTCTATTTTCAAGGATGATATGCGAGAAACTGGAAATTAGGAATGAGAAAAGAATGTCTGCACTTGTGATTAAATGAAAAAGAGGAATGAAATATGATACAGTAATTGCAATGTTTTGCTTTTGAGATTATGTCAACTGCTTATGATTTTATAATATGTGGTGGTTACTTAACATTTATGCATTTCTAGTATTATATTAATGCCTCTTAAAATTTATTAATATAATTGAAATATTGTATTAAACAAATAGGTAGCTCTACAATTACCAAAAAAAAGGTCTTCAATGAATAGAGAGGTTAAAACTGCCACTAAATAAACAAATTGAAGGGGTTAAAGCTGATGCGAAATAGAATATGTTATAATTCTTAGATATATTGCAGAGGTTGAAGCCGCCGCAAAATAATTATGGAGCGGGGTTTTCAACCCCCGTTTTAAATTTTTTATATGTTCCTAAATTGGTTAAAATTTTAATTTGTGGGGCTTAAACTCCCGGCAAATAACCTCTGTTAAATGGTTATGGCGGGCTGTAAAAAACTGTCGCAAAATGATACAGGCGAACCTTACAACTGGGGTTTTTGAGACAGCCGCAACATCAATTAATAGGGGTTGCTAACCTCCGTGAAACATAAAAATAACCGCAAATAGACTATTTTTTTGTAGTGTGACTCTATTGGCAGTAGTTATGTATATAGAAGATGTTAAAGTTTCTTCCACAGTCTGTTGTGACCGATTCATTTTAATTTTGGTATTATACTTGAAGGCCTTGTTGGCCCATTTTTGATGTTGAAAGGTCTAAGTATGGACATTGGTTCGCACGAGCCTTTGAGAGTCGTGTGCCGGTCACACTTCCTGAGGTTGGGGTATGACAATGGTGACTGTTCGCGTTCGTGTAAGGTAGTGGAGCTGTCTACTGCGTTTGCGTTTGTTGCTTCACTGTTACGAAGCATTGATAGAGGCAGTTGGCTCGTTGGTTTTCGTGTCCGCGGGAAGAGCTCGCATTTCATACTTTCATGGTTCTCTGGCTTTCGTGATCGCGGGACCCTGATATGATCGTGTATGGCATTTTCTTGGGCAGTGTTAATTTGTTCGTCACGATCGCGAAGAATATTCCATGTTCGCCATGTATATAACTCGGCAGTGTTTTAAGACATTTTCTAGGGTTTGAGTTATTTTATCATATTTTGAGATTTTAAGCTTGGATTTGGGTGATTTTTCAGGAGATATTCAATACTTGGATTGAGGTAGGCATTCTTAACTCGGATTTGATTATCATTTATGTTTATGTCCTTGATTTTATTATTTGATTGATGAATCTAAGTGAAAAAATTTGGGGATTTTTTGTAAACCTTTTCTAAAGTGAAAATTTGAGATTTGAACATCGATCTAGAGTCGGATTTGGATAAAATTTGTATGGTTGGACTTGTATTCGAGTGAATTATCGGAATTTGTGAGTTTTTTCAGGTTCCGAGGTGCAGGCCTGGGTTGACCTTTTGGTTGGCTTTGAGTATTTGATTAAAGATACGAGTTTTATTGTTTGGATTTGATTTCCATGGCATTATCCGATGTTTTTGAGTTATTTTTTACTAGATTCGAGCGTTCAAAGGTCGATTCATGCGAGAAGGCATTTTTAAAGTATCTACTTAGCTTGTTTGAGGTAAGTGTCTTCTTAGTTTTAGTTGAGGAAATTTTTCCTACTACTTGATATTATTTGCTACATGCAGGGTTAATGTATATATGAGGTGACGGGCATATATACATGAGCCATGGGTGTGCATGCTCGAGGTAGATTCTACCTTAATATATGCCTTGTTGGTTGTGCATTCTACTTAATTTTATGTATTTTTTCATAAACCGATTACGTGAGCACAATAAATCATGCCCGAGAAATGTTGAGGCTATTTGTACCGTATTTTGAATATGTTGAGAAAATCTTGAGACTTATGCTTTACTTGCCTCGGAGGTAGACACACATATGTTATGAATACACATCTGTAATTGTTCTTGTGTTGTACTTTGATTGGGACGTGTATACTTTGTGATACACATGTAATCCTTCGTACGACTACTTGAACTTTGTTGCTACAATTTATTTAGCCGTAGTCATGTCTTATCCACATTTTTATTATTATCATGTCCATGTGCGCTTTGTTAATAATTTATAAGGATATGCCTCCTGATGGTAAATTGTTATCTACAATGTTGTGTTAATGTAGCACATATGAACATGTTGTGTAGGTTGATTGTTGTTGTTTGGAAATAAGGGTGCCATTTTATTTGGAGCATAAGGGTGGCGAGATGCGCATGCGACGACATAAGGAAGGCATTTCATTGTTAAGTTCATGTAGCGAGATAAGGGTGGCTTATGCTCATGCGGCGGCATAAGGGAGGAATTCCATTTTGATGTTCATGCAGCGAAGAAAGGATGGCGATATACGTATGTGGCAATATGTGTATGCCGCGAAATAAGGGTGGCATTGTGGGGATGTTATTAATTATGTTTGTTTTGTGGTACAAGAGAGGCATTCTTGTTTGTGCTAATGACTTCATTATGCGTTCATGCATTTTTACGTGATTTGTTGCATTGTTTCTAACATGTTAATCTATGCCTCTATTACTACTTGATAATTTGATTGCCAAGATGGATTTACCTATGTGGCGTTGTTATCCCATTTTCTGTTCAGTTGTTGGTACAAGTTTTCATCATGCATTAATAAAACTGATTCTTGAAAAGTTCTCATGAATGTGTAATTTGGCAATTGATACGGAATTGGATTTCTATTGTGGCACAAGGTCTTTGCCGTGCGGGTGTGACTTATGTTTTGGCACGAGGTATTTTTCGTGCGATGGTGATTGATAATATGATCACGAGGTGTCACATGTGTGCGATTCCATTTTATGACTTGTTGTTGAAGCTGAGTCCTTACTTGTATTAAATTATTATCACTTGTTCTTATGAGATTATAGTTATTATTTTGATTTATTTTAATACCAGTTGTTTAGTCAATAGATGCTAAGTACGAGACAATAAAAATGAAATAGGTGCTAAAAGAACTACATTGGGCAAACCAGGTATTGAAGAGGCCAGTCTCGAGGGTGGTCGGGCAGGCTTCGAGGTCGAACCCGAGGAGCTTGATTAGAGGCTATCGATAACAGTATAACAATATTGAATGCCTTAAGGTTGGCATATTTATGATCAATAATAAGCAATAAACAAGGAATAACTCAAGAACACAATAAATGAGAAGCAATAATTTAATGAGACAATTGAAGAGAATGTTTTTGTTAGAGAGTGCAGAGGATGTTCTTGTTTTTGTATTGAATATCATGTATCTTCCAAAGTGACAAGGGTCCTCTTTATATATAGGGGGGATCCCAACATAGTACATGTGTAATTAATGCAAAGAGAGATGACTGGTACATCCATTTAATGTCACGGTACTGGCTTGTACTACTTTGTGTGCTTTGTCAGCTTTAATCACGTCCCTTTTTGGGAGTTTCCGCCTTTTCATGTCGACCCTTGATTTGTACTGCCTCGAGGTTGAGGACCCTTACTGTAGCCCTCGATGCCGAGCTCGAGTCTTCGAACCTTTGTTTTCATCTGGGTGGCCGTAAAATCGGGATCTCCGATTTTATCCATATACAGATAGTCCCCGCATTTCTTAGAATGAAGAGATAAGAAATTGTTTTGACCTTCCGTCCCTTCGACACTCCTATGACGTCAGCCCCTTCAGAGCATTAAATGAGGTGAGGCGAAAAGCTGTGCAAAGGTCACTATCAACATAATTATCGAGAGACCCATGAACCGTCACAGGTTCAATTTTCCCGCTCCAAGCTCACCCAAATAATCCCTATAATGACTACATCACTTGCCTTTTCATAGTTTCACATCTTCTTCTTCAAACCATCAGCTTTCATCTAAGTATTCCCTTATTATCTTCTGCCTGCTCATGTTTTTCCCATATTCTCACTACAAAATTTGATAGCCACCATGGCAAAGACTTCCAAGATGGTTCCACAAAAGGAGGGGGCTGCTAATACGTCACGCCCGTCTAAGGGAAAATCTAAAACCCCTCCTACAATTGAACAATGCATTCCTGGCCCTTTCGACACCATTTCTGACTTTTCAATAGAAAAACCCCCTTCTACACCGGGCCGATGTGAGCCCATGTCCCGATATATAAGTTTAATATCAGATATTGAGAGGGTCAAACTTTACTGCCACTGGGGGGAGGCAGCCCGAGTAGATACCCCCACGGCCGACGAAAGCAAACTCACGCACAAGCCTGGCTTCCTTAGCGTCTATACATACCCCTTCACCTTAGGCCCCATCAATTCGTCTTCCCCACCGGTTGATCCGGTGATTCTTGATTTTTGCCGCCAATACCAAGTGACATTAGGTCAGATCTATCCTTCTTTTTGGAGGATTGAATACACGTATCGTCTTATTAACAACATGGCCGAGGGAATGTCCTTCACCCTAGACCATTTGATCAGATTATATAGCCCTCGACTTTTCCATGGGGGCTTATTAAATTACACCGTCGATCTACCAAGGCGTTTCTCACCTGCATCGACGATGATAGGGACCGGGGGGTGGATGAGGCGATTAATCAGAATCAGAACCTATGATATCATCCACGCTGACAGAATGCCATTCCCGGAGGAGTGGAACATGAAACGTAAGTACCTTTGACTCGAGCGTTCTTTCGTCATCTCCTTCTCTTTCGATTGATTTTCTTTTAATTGTGCAGCCACTGTTTGGTTTCCCCGTGCGGTTCAGGACATTTCGGGGTGGATCAAATGTTTAGACTCTGCTTTCCCATACAACAAACGTGTATGGTGTGAGCTAGAAAAACACGATGGCACGCCAAGAACCATGGTACGTTCTTGTTGCTACTGCTTTTATATCTTTGTGAGATTTTTTGCTGATGATGCTTTTTGACATAATATATTTGTGCAGGCCTTGGTGAAGGTGTGTAGATGAGGTCGCCCCCACCTGGTGAGGAAGAGGCCCCAAAGGCCACCAAGGATAGGAAAAGGAAGACTCGAAGAGGTCAAAGACTCAAAGACCTAAGACTGATGCTACGGTCTTGTCTTCGAGGGCCGCTGAGAGCCTGCGGACCGAGAAGGAGAGCAACGATGCCTGCCCTTTGGTACAAAGGGAAAAGCGAAGCACTGAGGCTTCAAGGGCTGTTTAGCGATTGCCTGCCGAGCTTGAGGCGGCCGATGCGGACCTGCCGTTTGTAGAGGAGACCCTCGAGGAGGGTTTGGGCGCACTCCCTGATACGCTTATCGGACATGGCACAGTCTGTGTTAAGGATATCGGGGGGCTTGCTACTGGATCTTTTTGAGAGAGGGATGAAACATCGATGGAGGCCGACTTCACTAGTGGATTTCATTTAGGCCCGTCATTCTCTCCAAGGGAGATACGGGATGCTCAAGTCAGGGGTATCCCTGGTCCAGAGACCTCTCGTAGAGAGGAGGATGCATTCAGAGACTACTTTGAGGGGGTAGATCATGAGACCAACGTTGATGCCTCAGTTTCCCTCGAGGAAGCCGAAAGGCTCCAAAAGAAGGTGACGTTCGATAACAACATGCTTATTTGCCAATCTTCTATTCTCGCTTTCTGATTTCCCTATTCTGAGTTGTAGGTCAACAAGCTATATGACCAGGCCTTCTCCAAATTGCAAGATGAGTTGACTCATCACGAAGAGGAGCCTGAGAATTTTATAGTTGGGTAGGTCGAGCTCGAGGCTTTGTGCGCTCGAAGTGAGGAGTAATTGACCAACCTTCGGGCAAGCTTGGAGAGAGTATTTCAGGAGAGGTCCGATTTCTCTGAGCAGGTATGCTAGTATCCACATTCTCACCTTTTAGATATAACGTTTTGGTGTTGATTGGACTTACTTTCTTCTTCTCAAATGACGCAGAAAGATTCCCTGGTGGAGCGGCTTCGAGGAAAGGTTGCGGCCAAGGACGCCGAAGTCATGGAACTGGCTCGGCTGAACGATGTCCCGACTTCGGAGAGGGAGGTGCTTTAGGGGAAGCTATCCTCGGCCCAAGATCTTCTCTGAGGTGCTCAGGAGGAGGCTACAACACTATTTGTGGCCAAGGCCGGCCAGTGAATATGTCTCCTTGTACAAGAGGGATGCCGCTACTGCAAACTCCCGGGAAAAGGAAGATATGTGTAAAGGCTACGCTGAAGCTGACTCAGGCGGTTGCCTATTCTCATGCACAAGCCAAGAGGCAGACCCTCGAGGAAGTGAGCACCACAGGTGTCGATCTCTCTGCGGAGATTGAAGAGGCCAAGGCCCTGGAGGAGGAGTAGACAATGCCGAGTACATCGGACGAGGGCTCTGAAAGTGGCTCGAACAGCGGTGGAGACATATAATTGTTTTTTTTCCTTTCTTATGTGGGATCCTTCGGGGTAATTTTTGTAAAGAACACTTTGTAACTATATTTTTTGGAAATAGAACATTTACCTCATATTTTTCATAAACTTAGTTCCGTGACCTTTTCCCCTTAATATGACTTTTATGCTTTGATACTTTCCTTCCTCGGAACTCGTACTTGCAATAGTAGATTTCCTCCAGGTCGGGCACCTTCTCGAGGTTAGATCGGCCTACAAGTTTCGATTCCTCGAACCTACTACGATGGTACTATTCATGCGACGTGACCGTGAAGTGACCGAGGTGGCCCCACCGGTACACTTCCCCAAATGCCATGACGACCTGTCAGAAATTGAATGGACTTTAAGGAAGTTGGTTGGCAACCTTTCCTTTTATAAATGTTCTTGCTTCTCCTTCATTCTAACTCTTGCATTTTTGCGAAAAACCCTCAGCTTTTCTTTCATCTTCCTCATTCCTTTCCCTATCTTTGTGAAAGCGAGCTTCGCTTCTCCCTTATTACCTTTTCTTTGAGTAACTATGGTTGCTAGTCTCAAATCCGTTCACCAAGAAGAGGGAAATTCTTCCACTTCCCCTAGCCTGGCCGGTGGCATACCACCGGCGTATGGCGAGCTGGCCTCGTATTTTTTTCTATAAAAAAGGACATTGTAGTAGAGAAACCCTACGATGCCTCGGGCATTCGAGGCATGCCTCGAGGTTCGTTCGATCAATCGAGGAAGACCACCTCGAGGCCGTGAGGAAAGACTGCGACTGGGGGGAAAATGTGGTGCTGCAGATACCCTCTCGGGATGAAAACATCATGACCTACGTAGAGGGATTCTTGACCGTGTACACCTACCCGTTTACATTGGGCCCCCTCGACCGACTTGTGCTCGAGTTCTATAAAAGGTACTGAGTAACCTTGGCACAGATTCAACCATCTTTTTGGCGGATAGTGCTGATGATGAGGTATTTTCACTGAAAGGGCAGAGCTTGATTTTACCCTTATCCAACTCATTAGGTTATACCGGCCTTGCATTGTCGAGGCCTGATTGCGCTGCAACGTCGGTCCACGAGGCCTTTTATTGCCAACGATGATGAGGACCAAAATGGGGGATGGATGAGTCAGTTTATTCGGGTGAGAACCGTCGACATCATTCCAGCGGAGTTCCTGCCTTTTCCCGAGAAATGAAACATCAAACGTAAGCACCATGTCATGCCTTAGTGTCTCTTGTTCTTATTAACTTATAAGGGTGTTTCTTTTTCTATTTTCCAGCGTCCCGTGGATGCCTAGGGAGGTCCCGATCTTGCGGACTGGACTCGGAAGTTGGCAACTTCCTCGACATATGACGAGCGCAAGTGGCATGGCCTCTCAAGGGGGAGATGGGAGGCAAAACACCACGGTATGAGTCGTGTGGTATCCCTTTTGATGAATGTTTCCTTTCGTGTGTACTAACTCTGATATCACAGGTGTTGGTGGGTTTTTCAGAATGATTTCGTGTCCCTTCGAGGAGAGTGAAGGCCCGAGGGAGAACAATAGTCGAAAAATATCCTCTATAGATGAGGACATTCTTGATGAGGTGGGGCCTTCTCGGAGGCATAAAGGAGACGCTGTTGCTAAGGAGAGCTTTATATACATCGGCCATTCTACGAACGTCGGTTCCCCTTGTGAGGATGACTCTTTGTCTACGGCTCGGGTCGAGGGCCCTTCTAATATTGGCGGTTCTGCCAGGCCTGGGACCTATAATTTTGAAGAAGAGGTTCCCCAAGAGAGGAAGAGCAAGTGTCCTCCACCTTCGTCTGCTTCTGCCATCGAAGGTACTTCGAGGGATGCTTGGGACCAGGGGCCGCCCGGACCGATTGAGGTTTCGAGTGGGCATACCCCTATTGAGTGTGGTTCGGCTGGGGCCAATGGGGCCACACTGGTAGATGCATGTTCAACTTTTAAGGAGGCCCAACGGCTCTGTTCCGAGGTGAGTTTCGATTGGCCTTACTGGCTTTTTTGGCTATGAATCATCATTTTTTGAACCGAAGTTTTTCTTTTGCAGGTTTTTGACAAGCTCAAGGCCGAGCTGCTTCACAGTAAGTCCCGATTGGGGGAAGCTTCGGGCAAGAAAAGATATCTCAAGCTTCTTTGTAATGAGAAGACAAAAGAGTTGATACATCTTTGAGTGGAGATGCATCAGAGCCAGGTTTATAAAGGCAAACTCGAGCGCTAGGTAACCTTTACCCTATAGGGGTATGTGCCTTCTTTCTGGATTTTGGGAGCTAACGCTTTGGTACTTCAGTTGCAGGAAAAAAAGAAGCATTGGAGCGCCTTTGAGGCGAGGTTGGGCAAGTAAGGTCCGAATGTCAAGTGTTGAAAGCGTGTCAAGGTAGGCATACATATTGTGGCCCAAAGGAATGCTTTGGCTAAGGTTGCTGCCCTCGAGATACAACTTCGCAATGCCCGGGAAGGTAGCTCGGTTAAGTCAAGCAGAGAGAGGAGGGGCTTTAAACAGAGAGAGGAGGGGCAATGAGTATGCCCGATGCAAGTCCCGGAGGGAGACGCTCAAGGAGATTCATGCTAGGGGCTTTGACTTCTCGGAAGAGATAAAGTAGGACGAGCCGGACGAGACCGATGCCAGATTTTTCCTCTCTTAAGATGATGCTGATACTTGAAGGCCGCCGTGGGAGCTGGTCCGAGGACCTTTGAGGGAGCTGGTCCCGATAATAGAATAGATTCTTTGATTTGATTTTCCTGTTGGTAGTTGGTCCGGCGAATTGGACTTTGAGATGAAACCCTTGGGGTTATAAATTGGCCTTGGGGATCTCTAAGTTGGAGGCTCGGGATCTTATGCTTTTTTGGCCCTGAGGCACTTTAGTTAACCGTATCAGGCTTAGTTTTCGAGTCAGATTTCGAATCGACCTCAACGGCCCTCAGGTTTTCAAATTGGCCCTGAGGCGCTTTGTGTTGGTATGATCCATAGCTGGCGACTCAGGATCTTACGCATAAGGTCGATACGACTTTTAGTATAGAGGGCGACTCGGGCTCTTACACATTTTTGGCCCTGGGGCGCTTTAGTTAAGCGTATCGGGTTTAGTCTCCGAGTCGGGTTTCGACTCGAGCTCAACGACCCTCAGGTTTTCAAATTGGCCCTGAGGTGCTTTGTGTCGGTATGACCCGTAGCTAGCGACTCGGGGTCTTATGCGTAAGGTCGATACGACTTTTAGTGTAGTGGGCGACTCGGGCTCTTAGGATTTTTTAGCCCTGAGGCGCTTTAGTTAACCGTATCGAGCTTAGTCTCCGATTCGGGTTTCAACTCGAGCTCAATGGCCCTTAGGTTTTCAAATTGGCCCTGAGGCGCTTTGTGTCGGTTCGACCCGTAGCTGGCGATTCGGGCTCTTACGCGTAAGGTCGATACGACTAGCTGGTCACTTGGGATCTTATGCTTTAGGTTGGTACAACCTTTAATGCAGCAGGCGACTTGGGCTCTTATGCTTTAGGTTGGCACAACTTTTAACAGGTTCTTTTCAAAGTTTTTTCGAAGTAAATGGATTACTATGATTTTATGGCAACAGTCGGACGTCTCCGAGTTGCGTTAGTTTGGCCGGAGCCTTATGACGATGGTCATTTGTGTTTGGCCGTAGCCTTTTAGTCCCCGAGTGAGATAGCCATGGTGTCTATATCGAGGGTATGCCTTTTGGGTCTTACAAGTTCGATATATAGCCTTGACTTTGATATGGGTTTATGCCTTTTTTAAGGTCCTACAAATTTGTGCATTTCCTCGAAGAGGGCTTATGCTGTTGATATTGCCTCATGGAGGGCTTACGAGTTAGAATTTTCTTGCCCTAAGGTCTTACTACTTCGAGTTTTATAGCTTGATGAACCGACTGTCGGGGACAGTCCCCAAGTCAGAATTGATGTTCCCTCGAGGAGGGATTATGAGCTCGGAGTTACCTGCCTTTAGGTCTTACGACTTTAAGTTTTGGCAACTCGACAGAGTGACTGTCGAGGAAAGTTCCTGTGTTGTTGTTAAGTTTTTGGCCCTGGGGCTGTCTTTTGTAAAGAATGGCAAACTTCTTTGATGTGCGAAATGTTTTGATGATAGAAGGTACTTCTCTGATTACTTGGTACAAGTATACATGTTTTTTCCATCGAGGGTTCGATTATTCTACACGGGCACAGCTCATTCGACTGTTTGGTCCGATACATCATTCTCCTGTCGAGACCATCTTTAGCATATTTTAGTGATCTCCTAGGTGGATGCCCCCAGTATTCGAGGTTGATCGGGGAGAAGCCTTGAATACTTGGTGAGTTCTCCTTAGGTAGCATATGGATATTGCCTCGTTAAAAACCTCGCCGGTAAAACCCTTTTGAGATAAAATTTGATATGACGGAAAAAGAGTGCAACACATGCTATAAAACATAAGGCATTCGAGCTGGGGGGTTATTTGACTCCTTTCAATCGAAGGCCTGCACGCATGTTAGCGTATAGTGTGAAAAGAAAAAATGATAGGGTTTTACCTAAGCTGTGATGGCGCTCGATCCTCGACACGCCCTAGTTTTTAGTTTCGAGAAAATGGCATGGTCCTTCATTTATTCCTATGAGGATGTATTTTATTATTGTTGCTTGGCTGTTTACTTGTTTTTTGGCTCCTTCGATGTAGAAGGTGTCGGTGCCACATCGTGCACTGAACATTTCTTTTGCTGCGTGTTGTTCTCTGTATACTATTTTTACTCTATCATTCGTAGGAAACATCATCATTTGGTGAAGGGTTGACGATACTGCCCTCGTATTGCGGATCCATGGCCTTCCAAGCAACGCGTTGTACCTCATGTCACCTTCGATGACATGGAACTTGGTATCCTGAATTGTGCCAGCCACGTTGACTGGGATGATGATTTCTCTTTTCGTTGTTTCTCTTTCCATGTTGAACCCATTGAGGACTCGAGAGGCGGGTATGATCTGGTCGAGCAGCCCGAGCTACTCCACCACCTTTGACCGAATTATGTTGGTCGAGCTACCTGGATCCATGAGCACACGCTTAATTTGAAATTTATTGAAAAGAAAAGAAATTACCAGTGTGTCATTGTGAGGTTGAGACAAGGTCTCGATGTCCTCTTCGCTGAACTAAAGGGCGTCTTTAGGTATGTAGCTCCGAGTTCGCTTTTCCCTGGTGATAGATACTTTGGTTTACTTAAAAATAGGTCCCTGAGGGACGTCTCGACCAATAATCATGTGGATGACATGTCGTGGATCTTCTGTTTCATTTCTCTTGTTTTTCTATCTTTCCCGAAATTGATTTTTAGCTCGGTCACTGAGGTATTCTCGAAGCTACCCTTTGCTGATTAGTCGAGTCACCTCTTCTCTAAGCTGTCTACAATCTCCGGTCGAATGACCGTGGGTATCATGATATTTGCATATCAAGTTGCGTTTCCTTTGTGAGGGATCTGATAGCACGGGTCTCGACCACTTGGTATCCCTAATCTTGCTAATGGCCGATACGATGTCTGAAACATCATATTGAAGTTGTACTAAGATAGTCAGAGTGCCTCTGCCGGCCCTACATTCCTGTCGAATCCTACTTTGCTCTCGAGTCCCCGAGGATGCTGTCCTCGGTCCATTCTTTGGTCATTTAGAGGTACGTTACGCCTCAAGATGGTTCTCCGATGTTCTACTTACGATTGATACCTTTCTTTGTTTAGCCTTGTCTCTCTTTCTGGAAGCCTCGATTCCTTTGCTAAGACTCTGCTAGGATACACCGAGCTTGAGGGGGCTTCCAATTGGTCGTCCTCGACCCTTTTCTTCGACTAGTACCTGTTGTGTACATCCACCCAAACTATGGCAGGGTACTCGATTAAATTCTGCTTCAGCTGTTTCGAAGCAATCGAGCTTCGCTCATTCAAACCCTGAGTGAAGGCTTGCACCGCCCAATCGTCGGAGACCAGTGGTAATTACATTCGTTCTAATTGAAAGTGGGACACGAACTCCCTTAACATTTCGTTCTCCATTTGCTTGATTTTGAAAACATCAGATTTTCTTGTAGCGACCTTGATGGCACCAACATGTGCTTTTACAAATGAGTCCGACATCATGGCAAATGAATCTATCGAGCTCGAGGGAAGGTTATGGTACCACATCATGGCCCCTTTGGGTAGTGTTTCTACGAATTTTACCAATAGAACATATTCAATCTCTTCGTCTTTCAGGTCGTTTCCTTTCACAGCACAAGTGTAGGCAGTGATGTGCTCATTAGGGTTCGAAATTCAACTGTACTTTGGGAGATCGAGCATTCTGAATTTCTTCTGGATAGGCATCAGAGCTGCACTTGATGGGAATGGATTTTGTATGAACTTTTTTGAGTCTACACCCTTTGAGATCGGGGGTGCGCCTGGGATCTGATCAACCCTCGAGTTGTAGGTCTCCACTTTCTTGTCGTTAGCCTCTATCTTCTTCTCGCTTGATTCAATCCTTTTTGCGAAGTATTCGAGCATTTTAATAATGGTGGGGTCAGCTGCTGACCCGTTATCGCTCAATCTTTCCGGTGCTTATTCGACTCTGGGAGCCACTGGTGGTGCTGTGCTCGGGGTTCTCTGATGGCTTTGTAGCTGAACAATATCCACTTGTTGTGCCTGCAAAATTTCAAAAATAACATGAAGGCTATCTTCCCTTTCCCTTTGAGTACGGGTTCCCTATGCTTCACGCTGGTCTCCTTCACGAATGCTTCTGTCCGTATGAGAGCTCACATCGACACATTGGGCATTGCACTAGCCTTCATCGACAAGAATTTGCACTGGTGCCCCTTCAGGGTTTAGCGGTGGCACACCGACACCTGAGGCAGCTGCGCAATTCTCTTTATGGTCCTCAGGACCATTGCTTTCGTGTGCGTTTACTGAGATAGATATTTTCTGAGCTGGAATTGAAGATTCTTGGACAAGACAAAGTGTGAAGACTTGTGTTTTTAGAAATCCATCACTAAAATGATTACTATTATTTTTATCTCCACAGTGGGCGCCAAACTGTTTACCTTGAAAATTTGATCACGCTCAACTATGTCTTGTAGAAGACTAAACGGGCGTTGCAAATATAATCCT
>MDKJ01035923.1:0-15605 GCA_005239525.1 Nicotiana knightiana
AAGTATTTATCGCATTGTACACATTGTACAAGTCATCCTCTAAAGCACTTAAAATATAACCTTTGCAAAGAAAATATGCTTGCTTCCACGCTTCAATAATCATGAACTTTTCATTGTCCGGCATGTCCGCAACAGGCACTGGAGGCTCTTCACTAGTGAATTTCTGCATACCAAGTGTGGTAAGCCATAAGAATAACCTTTGCTTGCCATCTTTTGAAGTTGGCTCCAAAAAATTTTCCCAGCTTTTCTGCCGGTGGAACAACAGTCCCGCTTGACGAGGCTATCGTCGTTGCTGCAACAGTCACAGAAGAATTTCTGTTATCAATTGCCATTTCTCATTGTCAACAACAGAAGATTTCAATCAATGGCAAAACCAAAACAGTAAACAATACTGTAATTAACGATAAACAGTATGTATAATAAATACAAATCGAAGTTCTTATATACTGTTTCACAGAATACGATGAAGTTTTTATGTTCTTCAAATCGTTTTTCTGAATTTCAAAACTCTGATGAAGTTTTTATATCTTCAAATCAGAATAATAAAATTCAGACGGAGTAGAAAACACAAAGGTTTTTAATCTCCACAACAGAATACAAAATATAATAAAAATTTAATTTTCTTAAGATTGTTAGTAATCTGTATTGCTCTAAAATAAATTAAAAATAGTAAACTTTCTGACAAATACAGAAACAGAAAGTTAGTAGAACAAGAACGTCAAAAATGAATTCTGAAAATAATGTAGGAAAAAATCGAGCCCACTGAATACACAATGTGTCCTTAAGGAAATTATTCCCCTCAAGTACCTGAGGTTTTGGAATATCCTCCCAGGATAGAACGATTTAACTCACCGGAGTATTGGTACCAAAAACGCCGGTGAACAACGAACCACTCGAAGGCTGTAAAACACACTGGAATATTTTATGCAGAAGAAGAAGAAGAAGATCAGAAAATTTAGTAGTTGAAAATTCTGGGATTCAAGGTATATTTATAGCCAATTTCGTACTGTTTCTAAAAAGGTTTTGCAACCTTTCAGAACAACAATAGCTGTTGGAACAGGTATGAATTCTTTCAGAACAGCCATAGCTGTTTTGAATTTAAAATAATCTGGGAAAGAAAACGGGTCCGAGCTAGCGACGACGACGACGGCGCGAGGCTTGCCTTCTTCTCAACTCTTTAAGAGCTAGAAGAAGAGCTTCTCTATATATGCACATAGATTTTCTTTCCTTCTTCAAATGAGGGACAAAGTGCACTAATTCAAAATTTCACTTCCCTCCATTTCTTTCCCACCATTTTCCATTCACTCTCTTTAAGCTACACCAAGCTTAAAATTAAGCTACACTAAGCTTAAAGACCAACACCCTAAACTCGATTTGTATGTCTCCAACGGATTCCTTGTGAAATTCTAGTCAAGTTAGGCTTTTGAGTCACTCAATTTGACCTTATAATGAAGGAGATATGTATGTTTTAATATTTGCAAATAGTGCAGATTTTTAATACGCCGTCACTGGCAATTTCGTAATTAATATGAAAAATCTGGCAACCTTAGTAAAATGACCATAAAATCCTCATACGATGTCCAAATTCGATGATTTTTTTGCTACGGGTCCGTAATTATGATACGGATCTAATAATTCATTCAAAACAAGAATCAGAGCTTATTTGTTCAATATGATATCATTTATGCTTGAAGAAACGACGTCGAAGCATAAGAAATAACGAGCGCAACACAACCCAAACCTATTTGAAACTCACCCGAGCCCTCGGGGCTATAAACCAAACATGCACGCAAGTCTAAAAGCATCATACGAACTTGCTTGTACGATCAAATCATGAAAATAACATGTAAAACTATGAATTAAACCTCAAAACTCATTATTTTTCTCAAAAACACTTAAAGTTCATTATTTATCAACCGGACGTCCGAATCTCGTCAAATAAATTCCGATTCTCACCAAATTTCGCAGACAAGGCTTAAATATCATAACAAACCTGTATCGAGCTCCGGAACCAAAATACGAGCCCGATACCAACGGTTTCAAACGTTAATTCATTTCTTTATTTCATTAATAATTCAACAAAATAATTTCTTTCAAAAATTGATTTCTAAGGCTTGGGACCTCGGAATTCAATTCCGGGCATACGCCCAAGTCCCATATTTTACTATGGACCTCCCGGGATCGTCGAAACACAGATCCGAGTCCGTTTACGTAAAATGTTGACTCAAGTCAACTAAAACCAAATTTTTAATTCTAAAAATTATTATTTGTTATATTTTCACATAAAAGCTTTTCGGTTTTACGCCCGGACTGTGCAGCAAATCGATGTAGTTAAAATTAATCCTTTTATGGCTAATAAGTCTAGAACATAGTCTAAATTCATAAAATGATCCCTTGGGTCATCACAAATAGAGACTAATTAAATGATTATTCTTAAACAGTAGGAAACTAATTAATTCTTTATCCATAAACATAGGAAAACAATTAAATACTTATTCCTAAATATTAGGAAAATAATCGAAAGACTATTTTGTCTAGTGTGAACTTTATTTTAAAAGGGTAAAAAAGACGAACGACATTTCGTTAGAAACTCCGTGCTTTTAATATAGTACTAGTATTATTATACGCGTGTTGCGCGTGTACACTATCTCAATGGATAAGTTATTGTTTTTTTTTAAAAAAATCGTATAAATATTGACAAAAAAAAAATGCTTGGTGGCTAACTTTGGTGCTTAAATTATTAACATTTCTTTATATACCAGAGAGTATTTATTACTTTTTTCATCCCAATTTAGTTGTCCAATTTATTTTTCGATTATTATGAGAAAATAAAAGAATAAACTTATTTATATTTTTCTTTGAAGTAATACCTTTTTTTTAAAAGAAAATAAGAACTTTTAAAGAAGTCACGAACGCTCAATTATAATTCCTTCTTCTACCGTATGAATATTATAGTGATTGAAAGAGTTAAATTCTTAAATATTAGTAGTTCTTACATAAATCAAATAAGAAAATATTTAATATCCAAACTTTTAGTAATTTAAACCTAAATATTAGAAAACTAATAAGATAATAATGACTATTTTGTCCAGTGAAAACTCTATTTTAAAGAGGTAAAAAAGACGAACGATATTTTACTAATGGACTTCGTACCGCGTTGCCCATGTATCCGTGTCATGAGTAACCTTTTTTTTTCTTGAAATTTAAAAATTCGAAGATAAAGAAAATAGTGTAAGCTTCTTAAACTAAAGAATATTGAGTGTGTTTAGCTATTTCTCTCTCTCTCTCTCTCTCTCTCTCTCTCTCTCTCTATATATATATATATATATATATATATATATAATTGCGTTAACATGATTTTCAAAAACTTTTTTTTAACTTAACTTCAAATACTACTTTTTTCAAAAATCACAAATTCATGTCCAACTTCAATTTTCATACAAAGAATATGCTTTAGTTTGACCTATTATTTATTATAAAATAATTTTACTATTTTAGATGTATATTATTTTGAAGAAATAGTATGTAATGGAAGTGTAAGAGAATATGCCAATGTTACAATAATATGCTCGTCCATAATAGTTATTTGAGTTATAATATTCTTTGTTTTGAAAATAAATTCACATTAAAACTAATTTATAGATCAATGAATAGTTCTTTTTTTACTTGAAATTAGACAAACATGTCAGGTTCAAAGAAGAAATTAAATTGTGTTTAAAGTAGAAACGTATTTCTACAATCTAAGATGTAAATAAAAAAGGTTAAAAGAAAAGTTCCTAATTTTTTGTTTGATAATCAAAACTTGTCGAAAATTTTCTACAATTCAAAATGTAAATTAAAAGGGGTAAAAGAAAAGTTCCTTATTTTTGTTTGACAAATCAGCAAAATTGCCGAAAAGTTTTCCCATAACAATTTTGATTTTCTGTTTTAGTAAAGGTATAATTTGAAGTATTTGATTCCTTCTTGGAATTTTTTTTCTTCTTTTATTTAACTTAGATTTAGATTATTAAAAAATTATTTCTATATAGTAGGGAATTAATTACTGACTATTCCTAAATAGTAGAAAATTAGTTAAATGACTTTCTAAATATTAGGAGAATAATTAAATGACTATTTTGTCAAGTGTAAATTCAATTTTAAAGGGGTTAAAAAAGCAACTAATATTTTGCTAAGAATTTTTATACTTTAGATAGATAGATAGATATATAGAATAAATACATAGTTTAATTTTCAATTAAAAAAAATAATAAATAGTTTTGTGGCCTTACTCTTTGTAACCTAAAACTTTATAACCGAACAAAGAGTATTCTTAAGCCTAAAAAGAGTTGAAAGTTCTCGAAGCATTTGATAATTATATTTACGATCTTTATTTATTAGTTTCCTTTTACAAGTTGAAATTTAAATAAGGAAGAATTTAATACACAAAGTTTAGTTGATTTTGAAGTCCTAAATATTAGGAAAATAATTAAATAACTATTCCTAAAAACTAGGAAAATAATTAAATGACTATTTCGTCTAGTGTGAAATATACTTTTAAAGGGTAAAAAAGACGAACGACATTTCGCTAAAGGCCTTCGTACTTTTAATATAAATATAGATATAGATTAGATAATAAAAAAATATAATTGTCATATATATATATATATATATATATATAATATTTTGACAAAAATTATACAAATTTTATATGCTTTTTTGGGCCTGAACTAAAAATGAAAATAGCCCGACTAAAAATTTTCATGTCGGGTCACTATTAGGCCCATAAGCTTGGGCCATGGAGGTCCTAACGGTGAGGCTTTAATCGCCCAAAATAAATCTGACTCAATTTGAGAATTGATTTCCCTCTTCTTTCTCCGGTGGAGGAAATTGGGACAAAATGGCGGGAAAGCAGGTCGCCGCCGATGGCCTAACAACGAATTTCGCCGGAATGTCCAAAAATCAGCTTTACGACATTATGTGTCAGATGAAGGTATTTATTTATATATGTGTGTTCCTACGTATAGGCGTGATGATTATACATGTCCACATTAGAGATGAAATCAAATTTAATTCTTTGTTCGCTTTAACTTTATTTGTTTTTCTCTTGCACGAGCTACTTGATAAATTTGTTACTGCTTTATTAATTTGTTGTTTATGCAGGGATTAGTCGAACAGAACCAGCAACAAGCGAGGCAAATTCTCATTCAAAACCCTAACTTGACCAAAGCACTATTTCAGGTTTCACTTATTTTATATTCTAAGTCAACCTTCTAATCTGATTCATTTTGCGGCAAAACATTGAGTATTGCTATCTTTTCTTTCTTTTTTTTTCCTGCTGATGGAATGCTTAAGTTAAGGCTTTAGGGTTATTCAATTTATGTAAGTAATAGTCGTACTATAGATTTTATTTTAATTACAGAAGTATGAAATTTTTAGAGATATGATATGTTAAGAGTCGTTAAATAAAAGAACGAGAGTGTTCCTTCTCTAACACTTAAACCTTTGGATCGTAGATTCTAGTGTTCTTATTAGAAGTGTAAAGCAAAAGAATAAGAGAGAGAGAGAGAAATAGAGATGCCATCATATGTTCCCTCAATACATTATGTATTGGAAAAGTGTGATGTGGTTTGAATTGTGAATTCTAGTTTTCTTGTTTTATAGTCACCAATATGTGTGATCACTACTCATAAAGGTTACATGGAAAAGGTACATGGATGTCATTCTAATCTATTGTCATGTTGGGATGCATGATAAATCTCTTTGAAATATTCAAATGTCTTGATTAAGAGACAGCTGCTATTTTTTTCTTGCAAAAGGAACAGAAATCACATAGTTAGTGCAATATGGATGAGAGTTTCACCGTTGCTTCTCTCTCAGAAATCACAGTGTGTTACTTTGATATGGGTGAAAATTTTAGGGCTTTGCTGTAGTCTTCTATTGTGAGTGCATCACATGATTCCCAGACTAATTAACTTTCAAACTTTGAGCTAAAAATCATTTAAATTTGGAGTTCGTCGGTTGATTTCTGATTCTCTGACTTTGGTTCCTTTAATGATGTGTTATTAGGCACAAATTATGCTTGGGATGGTGCAGCCCCAACAAGCAGTAAGTTAGTTATAACATCTTGAACATGTGAAGTATCTTTGTCCGTATAAATGTACGGTTGTGATGTAGTTACAGATCTCACTCCATTCTATCTTTAGATTCCGGCCATCCAACCGACAGGATCACCAAATCTACAGCCATCAGTGTCTCAACTTACAAAGTCAGATGGTCAGTCGGTGGTTCCATCATTGCCAGGGAAAATTGGTATGCAGGATCAAACAAGAAAACAGCAGCAAAATCAATCTGTTCTAACACCGCCATCTCCTTCTCTTCCGTCATCAAACTTTCAAGCCCAGTCCCTACAGTCTCATCCGTCACTGTCAGTGCAGCAGCCAAAAGGACATATTGGTGGTCAATCAGCGCCAATCTCTTTATCACAATCCTCTCAAGTTGTTAACATGCCACCAGTTCCTCATCATTCTGCTTCACAGCTGCCATCTCATTTTCAAATGCAGATGCCTTCTGCATCCTCCCAATTGGAGCAACCGATGCATACTAGTGGTAGCCAACACCAGCATATGCAGCCACAGATGCCACCACAAGGGAGACCATCAATGCAACCCTTTCCCCGTCCAATGCACCCTCACATGGGGTCCAATGTAGGTTTTCCACCATCTGGAGTGCCTCCACCACACCATTCACATCCTACTTTTCATGTAAGCAGATGATGACTGTTCTACCTATACTGATTTGAGGTTTTTCCCATTTTCATACACAACATTCAATTTTTTTTCTCTCATCATTCAGCCAACTATGAAGCCTCCAGCAAGCATGGGGCCTTCTTTTATGTCTGGGCAACCGCCAGTTCCAAGTCAGCTACCATCCCAGCCGCCATATCAGGTGCCCTTGTCTTTATGCTCTACTTTAGTGAAACTAGTGTACTAGGTTTCATTTGGTGTTTTGGTCATGTAAGCTTGAATCGTTAGATTTCTTTCTCTGATAAAAGTTGTTCATGAGCATAAGGGCCTGCGCTACATTTTAAGTTCCACTGGAAAACGGCCTTTCTTTCCATGGATGAGTCCTTGCCAAAATTTGCTCCATGTTTAAGATTTTTAACTTGTGGGATATATATGATAAAATGTAACATGTTGAGGAGCTATTGAAACTAATGAGCTACTGGAAGAGCTCTCATGACTATTATTCATTCATGTGGGAATCTGAAGTTGGATGAGTGCAAAGAGATTACGGAGATCTTGAAAAATAAAAGGATTTAAGAGGTCAATATATGGCATAAATCATTACATTTGATATGCTGAAGTTGCTAATGTTATGATGATGAAATTAATGGCTAGTTAAATTCTTTCAGTACCGACTTTCACTTACATCCCCAAGTCATTTCTTTTGTCCCTATTAATCAATAAATGCATCCCTCAATCATTTCTTTTTCTTCCTCCATCCAATATTAAGTATCCTGAGTTGACTTTGACATCAACATATATTAAGTTATATTGTTGCAGTTAACAATATTCAATAGTGCATGTACCACGCTCTATTGCTTGTCTGTCATTATCTAATTGTAAACTAAGGTCAATTTAATTTAAATCTAATTATATTGGATGGATAGAGTACATAATGATTAATATTTCTGTGAAAACTGCTTTATCAAAAAAATAAATAATAATAATTACGCCTTCTTTCCATTGTATGTGGCACATTTTCCTTTTTAATTTGTCCCAAAAAGAATGATATCTTTATATATATTAAGAAATAATTTAACTCCACACTTCCAGTTATATCCTTAATGAGATGATTTATAGCGATACAAATGTACATGGGTTGTTTAAGATCATAATTTTTAAAAGTGTTTTTTCTTCTCTCTCTGTACGCAGTCAAACATCATCACATAAAATGAGAGGTAAGGAGTAATATTTTTGTGAGAACCTTGGGATCAATTTGAAGAGGAAACTTATACACAGAAACACACACATATATCAATATAATTGAGAGACATCTATTACCACTAGGAAATTATTGGCGTTCAGTCTATATTATAATGCATACTTTTAAAGATCTTTACACATCTTTGCATTATAGAAACTTTAGCTGCACTTGTAGAATTATGTCGACAGAAGTAAAAGGACGGCATGAAAAATATAAGGATTAGAAAAGCATGTGATCCAAATGGTATCATTATAGAGATTTGGTAGTGTTTTGGAGAGGTTGGAGTACTATGGCTTACCAATCTATTTAATGCTATACTACGAAGTGGTAAGATGCCCAACTATGTCAAAGAGTATGTTGATTGCTATGCACACAGAGTAAAGGAGATTTTCAAAATAGTGCAAACTATCATAGCATTAAACTTATGAGCCATATGATGAAACTTTAGAAAAGAGTGATAATGATGTAGACTTAAGGACACTGCAAAAAGTGACAAGGAATTGGTTTGAATTTATACCTTGTGGATTTATAACATAACATGTGTTATATTTTTGCTAAGAAGATTGATGAAAATTTATACGGAGAGGAAGAAAGATCTGCATATGGTGTTCATTAATCTAGAGAAGCCCATGATAAAGTGCACAGAGAAGTCCTTTGGTGGTTAATGAAGAAGAAAGAACTTATATTTAATACATTCATGCCATAAAGGATACATATGAAGGAGTCGTCGCTAGCGTAAGAATTGTAAGAGATTCAAATAATTTTCCGATAACTGTGAGTTAACACCAGGGATCAGCATTGAGTTCATATTCAATTTATCGTAGTTATGCTATTTGCAGACAATATGTACTAATTGACGAAACTAGTGATGTGTCAACAAAGCTTGAACTGTGGAGAAGTACTTAGGACAGCTATAGCTTTTAGGATAAGTGAAAATAGATTTATGCACTGCAAGTTTAGCTAGCATAAGAAGAATGAAGTTGAGGTTAGATTAGACGGGATTGCGGTGCCTAAATGCTAACAAGTCGGATATATGTGCTCAATGTTCTAAAAGAATGGTTTGATAGACGATGTTAATACACATAGAATCTGAATAAGATGGTTAAATTGGAGAAGTGTTATCGAAGTGTTATGTGATAGAATGATTCCTACCAAAGTAAAAGACAAGTTCTATAGAATGATTGTTAAGACCAACAATAATATTGTGGAAGTAAAGATCGGGCCTCTAAAGTCTAAAATATCCTTAAGATATTACAAAAAGGCAAATGTTAAGATGGTAATACAACATTGATAAGATTAAAAATGATGATGCCGAAGGTGTAGGTAACATACTTAGTTGATAAAATAAGAAAAGGTCACATGAGATTGTTCAGTCCAGTGTTTTTACAAGGGAAAAACTTTTTTTTTTTAAAAAGCAACAAATTCTTTGGGACTTGAAGCAAAAAGCGAGAAGTGAAGCGCACGCTTTTTTGAACTTTCTAAATTTAGAAATATAAATAGTTTTAATCATTCCTTATACGCTGAATCTTTGCTATTTGAAGAAGTATGAAATAGGTCAATCTCTCCTATTGAGTCACGTGAAGATGCAGAATCAAAAAGAACTCATTTATTCGTCTTATTTATTATTATTTATATATTAAATAAATATATATAAATAAATTATTTATATATTAAATATTAATTAATATGTTAGATAAATTAATATTAGCGATGGAATAAGCATGAATTTTTTTTTTAAAAAAACAAAAATATATCGGTTTAGTACCATAATAATCAAATCACAATTACAATAACTAATATCCGACATCTAATATATAGTAATGCTGATATTAAGCATGTGGCTTCAACTACGGAGCAATAACCCCTCGCAACGCTTATCACTTTTAGCAACAAAGTGATGACTTCTAAGAAAATTTGTTTGATCATATACTACAACAACCTCCATATACACTAGCATGTAGGTGTGAAACCATGGTGATTGGATGTGTTAAAAAGAATGAGGTATACCTAAAATCACGTACAAGAGAGTTGTCTCAGAGGACCTGCAATCTCCTGGAGTTCATGCACACTTAGAGAAACTATAGGGCCTAATGAAGGAAAAGATCTATATTGGCAATAGTAATTAGGTAGGATTAAGTTTGTCATTTAAGTAGTAAATATGAAGAACTTTTAATGCTAAAGAAACTGAAATTTGTCAATATTGAAACCAGGCATACTTAAATAAAACGACATGGACGGGAAGGTTCAAAAAACTTAACTCGATAAAGGATAAGTATGAAGGAGTCGTCAGAGATACAAAGAAGTTTCCAATAACTGTGTGTTAACACCAGGGATCGGCATTGAGTTCATATTCAATTTACCGTAGTTATGCTATTTGCAGACAATATTGTACTAATTGACGAAACTAGAGAGGGTGTCAACACAAAGCTTGAAATGTGGAGAAGTACTTAGCACAGCTATTGTTTTTTGGGTAAGTGAAAACATGACTGAATTTATGCACTGCAAGTTTAGCTAGCATAAGAAGAATGAAGTTGGGGTTAGATTAGACGGGATTGCGATGCCTAAATGCTAACAGTTTGGATATATATGCTCAATGTTCTGAGAGAATGGTTTGATAGACGATGTTAACTCGACTTGCTTGGGAATGTGGCGTGGTGGCAGTAGTAGTTGTATTTACTTTGTTCATCTTCATGCATTCAACAATAATTTAGAGTTGTCAATTGGAGACGGCTGCTGAAGACCTTTGGAATTTTCAGAGGATAATTAATTACGAAGACCAAAGTATAATAATAACTGGTGTAGATAGATTGGATAAACCATGCTATTATTGGACTTTGTGACTTATAGATTAATTTTTTGTTGTGATGCAATGTGTTCCTATACCAGACAAATTCTACCTAAGGACTGTAGACACACACTCTCTGCATTCCTTATTACTAGTATTTCAGATGTACTTACATAACTTGCATCTAGCTTCAACTAAAACATGGGAGAAGCCGAAGCATATCTATTTTTGTAAGTTGAGCTTCAATCAAGGTTCAAAAGCAATGTTATTTTCATAATAGAGCAGTTACATAGACAGCTAATAGGGCTTTATTAATAAATTGCCTTTCCGCAAATTTATTCCTGTTTTCTTTGCTGTTGCTTGCTTGTATTTAGTGCTTAATTTTGCTTTCAAACGCAACCAGTTGAATATTTTGTCAAATTTTCTGCTCGAATCCACAATGTTTTGAATGTGTCTTCCTGATAAAGAAAAAGTTTTGACTCTGTGTTCCAGTTTTCTGTTAGGTGTTGCATAGATGAGGAGGATAGAGTGGTCTCTTTTAATCAACCTTGACAAACAGTAGCTAGTTACTCATTTTCAAATCATTTTTCTGTAACGTGGCATTTCATAGCAATCTACTAGATAAGTTATTAATATAATGTTTCCAGAGGGAAATAATTGGTGGGTACATTTTTTGTTTGTGTTCAACACCTGTGCTCTATGGGCTTTGACATGCTCTTGTATGTGAGTGTATGTAGATGGGAGGTTCACAATTGCGGACAGAATTCAATCAAGTTGGGAGTTTCACACAAGCAGATAGAGGATCTGCGTGGATTCCTGGTCGACCAGAGAATACACCAGGAATACAGTTTCCAGGACCACCACTGATCTCTGGCCAGATGGGTGCCGGCAATCAGCCTCCTAGACCCCCAGCAGTAATATCCACAGCTTTATTTTTCACTTGGTTAGGTTTAAAACTGATCATTAGTCTTACCCTCGGTTTGAGACTCAAAAGGTTTATTTTGTCTATGTGCAGCTGAGTCCAGAGATGGAGAACGCGCTTCTTCAGCAGGTAAGGAGCCTGACGCCAGAACAGATTAACATGCTACCTCCAGAGCAAAGAAATCAAGTGCTTCAGTTGCAGCAAGTGCTCCGTCAATGAGAAACAAGTTCTGTCAAAGAACATATTGCAAGAGGGATGGAAATATTTGGTCCAGCTAAGTGACTGCTATTTTATGCAAACCTTTGCTTTGTGATAGGATTCTCCTAAGTTTATGTTTCAATCCTTTATAGTTTCTTTTTTCCCCCCGTTGTTTTCCCCTTCAATATTGATTGTTTCAGGCCATTTTAGGTTTGCCTGTATTGTATTCTATGTAGCCTACAACTTATAAATTTTTGCTTGCTTGTTTGAGGAACTCTTAGCTGCGCAAATCGAATTCTAGTTCTCTATATTTTGTCTTATGCCATCCCTCCTCTCTTCTTGTGCTCGTCATTGTAGTATATCTATTACCACTAAGCATGGAACTCTGTTGGCTTGGCCTGAGCCAGCCCAAACATGAGACTGTCAAAGTATATTAAGCCCAGTCATGTCTGCTAAATCGTTTACAACATTTGAATATGCAAATGCTTCTTATTATGATATTGCTCAATCTCGTGGCTTGAACATTGTTATAATTCGTAGTTGATTATGATGATTATAATTCATGGGGTGAAATTCAAAAATAGCTAGATTTACAAGTGGTAATTGACAAATAGCCACAGTTTCAAAAGTAATCGAAATTTAGCCACTTTTCGTGTAAAGATAAATCTGAACGAAAACACCGTTCAAAATCCGAAAAATATTCTAGCATAATATACTGGAGTTCGAATATTTTACATGTGAACTTCCATCATAAATACTGGAAGTTCCGTGTGCTGGCGTTATACAAGTGCACCAATCTCCAATATATTATTTTGGAACTTTCTGTGTTGCAGCAAAATAATCACTATTTTTCAACGACTTTGTAAGCGCTGACTATTTTTCAATTACCAGTCTAAAAAGCTGGCTAGCCCGTGCTATTTTTACTAATTCATGCTATCAATTACTGTAGATTTTTTTTTTAGTAAGGTGTCATCTACCCAATGTTCCAATCGAGCCATAACATGTGCGTAATAGAAAGTGTTTCCGAGTTCAGATCTCACAGCAACTGCTCATGTAAATTGACTCACCACTTCCGATGAGTACTAAGAACTTCGATTAATAGTTTACATGATTTTTGAATTTAAAATAAGGCTCGTCACTTGCATTTTTGGCCAGTTCAACGGATGAGTGGCCGTATCCGACACCTTCTAGCTCAATTTTTTTTTTAATTATAAATATTGAATCTTAATATACAAACTTAGAAGAGCAAAAAGAAAAACAAAAACAAGTGCAACTTTCAGAACCTGGAGTGCCTTAATTTTAGCTGCTTTAGCATTAATAGTAGTAGTGAGTAGTGATGCTAACGGGAAAATGCATGAATATATTATATAACCTGAGAATTATCCTCTCCTTCCTCCTATTTTTCAACTGTGCTAAGGATACTTGAATTTGCCCCATATAGCATGATCCCTTTACTTTGCTACCTGTCCCAACTTTTTTCCAACTAATTACCAACTGGGATATTACCATGTGCATGAGAGAGAGAGAGAAAATGTGTGTGTGTGTGAGTGAGAGAGAGAATGTGTTTTTGTGTGTGTGTGTGTGAGGGAGAAAGAGAGGGGAAATGTGAGGCTCAAATCTACTTCAAAAACACAAGATAATCCAATTTGTTAAGTGTGTGTAGGGACCTCAAACAATCCCCTTTCTCCCTCCTTGTTCATGCATACTCCAACAAAACAAGGCAAAATTTTGGTCAAAAGGGAGTCAAACTGAAAAAGATATTGATGTTTAAGTGGGAAGAACAAACAAATTAAAAGTAGCTATGAATTTTCATTAGCTCTTATAATTTAGAGAAATATTTTGGAGAATCCCCACACATTGGTTTGCCCCATCCCTCTATGGCCTACCCCCTTAAACTTTGTCCAATGCAATGCATTTGCCTAAAAAACATTACCATTTCAGCATACATCCCTTTCCTAATAAAGAAACAAGAGAATGGACTTTAAGTTTTTTTTTAATATATAAAAATTAGTTTCTCAGTTTTTATCACATAATCATTCAGTTGATGAATTGGCAACATCCATTAGATTTTATGTACCCAATCATATTTTTAGAGGTGGTTTTGCCGACGTGGGTCACTCAAAAATTGAGTTGTTTCTTGAATTGACACTCTATTTTATCAAGACACTTTTGGTCTTATATATATATGGCCTACTTGGGTCATTTTTTATGTTCCTATCCATTTTTGTAATGTTCCTTAATTATACCTACAGGAGGATCTTTCAACAACTTGCAACTCACTATCTTTGTGGCTAAGGCCCTAAAAAAATAGGCACTAAGATTTTGCTATGTGTGGGGTTCGGAGAAGACTAGACCACAAGGGTCTATAGTACGCAGCCTTACGTTGTATTTCTGTAAGAGGCTGTTTTCACGGCTCAAACCCGTGATCTTCTGGTCACATGGAAACAACTTTACCAGTTACGTCAAGGTTTCTCTTTCAAATTGGTAGGGCTCCGGCCCTACCAATTTAAAAATATTATTTGACGTGTAGAGTTTAATTATTTAGATATCTAGTTAAAACCTAAGTTGCTTGGACACGGTGCGGGTGTCCGACACGGGTGCATACCTAGAGGTCAGATACTTCGAGAGGTAAATTCTAAGATTCGGAGATATGGATCCTAGTACAGATACGGGTGCGGGGATCCGGCTAAAAATAATTCAAAAAAAATAAAAATATATAAATATCTCTAAGTTATGAGAAATTTTGTGAAAACTTACGTATAATTTATAAAGTGTGAATTTCTTTATTATTCTCAAGTTGTAGATAAATAAAGAAATATTTGGAGCAATTATTAAAAAATACCTTATATAGTTTTACCTTACTAGGATTAAAGAAATATTTGGAGCAAAAATTCTATGTTTTGTGCTATTATGACTTTATGAAGGAAAAAAAATCGAAACAACCCGTAAAGCCGAAATCCCGAAAATCCGAGAAAATCGAGATTTAAAAACCCGACTATATTGGTTTGGTCTTTAGATTTAATAATCCGATATAATTGGTTTGATTTGGTAATTAAAAAATCTGAACCAACCCGACCTATGTACACCCTACTTGAAAGATTGATGAGATTTCTAACTAGAATCCCTACTTTAACCTAACCACGCGAAATTCAAGTTGAAATTTCAAAAAATATAAATTCCAAAGTAAAAGTTCAAAAATACAATTGATCAAATTTCACTAAGTTGATATAGTTCATGATATGAGCAAGTATTTTTGCATGTTGTAATATCATGTTAAAATTGATATCTAATCAATATCTTCAAAGCAATGAGAAGAGTGGCTCCCATCTTTGTATGACTCTTTAGATGCTTTTGTATTACTGATGCGAGGCTAGAATTCATAGTTTAACATGTTATATGCCTTACATTTTATGTGCGTTAATGATAAAAATACACTTTTTATGTGCTTAATGGAGTTTATTTCATGTGTAGGTGAATTGGAGATGGAAACCGAGCTAAATGGATGCAAATACGTCGAAAATACGCTTGAGAGGCGAAGAGGGAACACCCTGGCCTTATCCAGGCGTTTGCCTTCTAAAGCCAGGCGGGCCCTGGCGTTAGGGGGCGTTAGCCTCCTAAAGCCAGGCCTGGCCTGGCCTTATCCGGGCCTTAGAGCCAAAACGCTTGGTCTCTTGGTTCTGGTCAATTTTGAGTTTTGACGAGTTTAAGTGTTTTCCGGTTGAAATAGAAGTCTCC
>ML394378.1:0-99446 GCA_005239525.1 Nicotiana knightiana
ATTCCTATATTACTTGTCGACCACGTACACTTGCGTGTGCATTGGGAAATCAACCAACAGGACGTCCACAACCTTACAGAGGGCTTTCATCAAGCACGGGAATGGAAGTGAAATATAATAACCCAACTAGGTTGGGGACGAATCCCACATGGAATAGGCGTGAAAGGATTACTTGAATAGAATGAAGCTTAACTTAAATCGTGATTCTATTCCTTTAGTGTAACAAGAGTATTGTAATTGAGACTGTTGTAATTGAATGAAATAGTAACAAGTGTGATTAAATAAGATTGTAATTAATTTGATTAACTAAACCATGTGTCCCCTTCAATGAAATGTAATGCTATCGGTGTTAATATGATATATTTCTAATAGAAAGTCCTTTTTGATATGCAAATGATTTATAAATGACTACTCAATATTTTCCAATAGTTGAGTAGTATTTCCTCTTTAATACTTTTCCAAATATAAAAGAGTTTCAATTAATAATAATCAATTCATTCCAAATAAAATACACTTGTTCCTAAGAGATTCTATTAAACAAGGTTTAAAGCCTTGAGTTTTTGATATTTATTTCTACCAAACCCTAACCCACTTTTCCAAGTAAAGAAAGAGTATATTGGAACTTGTTAATGTGTGCAACCACCAACAATAAATGAAGAATGAGAAATAAATATATATCAACCAACCATTATATATATATTCAATGGTAAACACCCATCAACATTATACCCATTTAGGGTCTACAACCTTAGTATTTAAAACTAGCCACACATGCTAAAATACAAAAAGAAGAGAATATGAATGTCATAATGCTTATAAAAGTACAAGATTCTTCACTCTCATACTTTCAAAATATGGGAATATTCAATGCTTGGAATGTAGCTCCTTTTTCAGACAAGATGCCCACACAAAATCCTAATAACTCTATTTATAGTGGGCTAAAAGTCGGGGTCAAATTCGGACCAAAATACCCTTTTAAGCAAGTTATGCGACTGCGCATATCTGTCGCATAATAGACATGCAATCCGCATTCTATTCAATTCCATCGCATCTTCTCAGACCTAGGTTCCAGGTAGTCGTCGCAAAGGGATTATGCTGTCCCCATTGTTGCTATGCGACCGCATCTTGCCATCGCATTTCTGGGCTCAGCAATTCTACCAGAGGTTTGATTGGAACGGCTAAACAAGCTGTTGCGCTTTGCGGTCTTCTTGAGCATTCTGCGGTCCACATGTTTGATTTGCGGCCCGCATGTTTAGTTTGCGATCACACTTTGTCATTTTCTTGCTCTTTTGCGGCTTCTTGATTTCCTTTCCATGTTTTTGCATCCTCAAGCCTCATGCACTGCAAAACATCAAAATTATATAAGTATAACGGGTAATTGCATTTGAAACAAGCTAAAATCTAAGCAATTGGTATTAAATGTGCTGAAATTCTCCGGCACACCACTGCTTTCGTGAGGCCCAATCACTAGAGTCTAGTCTTGTTTCCCTCACTTTCATTGTTATTATTTATTGCTTCCTTAATCTAGTTTATTGCTTTATTACTTTTACCTACTGCCTTGTCGCTTTATCGTACTTTTTTTTATCATGTATTTAACACTCATATGTTAGAACACATAATTTATCGTCATGCTTTAATATCATATGAAACATAGGCAAGCTTTAAACAATATAAGGTTTAAAAAGAATTAGTTAGTAGTTAATCCCATTTCGCTAATAACATTTGTTTATATCATACTATATTTTCGCTCACCTATTTTTCTTAACAAGATTTTGAAGCCCATAACTTAGCAAAAACAACAGCTCACTTTCAAAAGGAAAACCAGATCCGACTTACAAGGTTAACCTTCTAAAAGAAAATCGAATTTTTCAAAAACCAAAATGTTGCTTCCCAGCGGAGATTTCAAAGTGTTTTCCTCAAGTCTAATATTTACGATTTTAGAAACTAAGGTAGATTTTTAGCTCACTTTTACAAACATCTCTTAGAGTTACATGAATATCCATCCTCTAAAACCAAGTGTTTAATGACCCATTTTCATATGCTTTATAAATATCAACCACTCATTTCAAAACTCATTCAATCACATCCACCAACATAATTTTCAAAACTTTTTACAATTTCACACCCCTTTTAAGTCTCACATCCATTTTATTAGTATTATACTCTCCCTTATATGTACAGTAAGCCGTACTCTTTAAATGCTAATTAAGGAATATTACAAATAATTGATTCTAAACGTAGTCTAAGTCCTATTGAGCTACCTCAGATAGATTTTAAGGGGTGCCTAACACCTTTCCCTTAGAAGAACAAGAACTCTTACCCATAATCTCACCGGTTAGCATACCAATAAGAAATATAACTTAGTAATTAAATAGGTACCCTGGTATACCTTTAAATATTAGGTGGCGACTCTCTTTTATCAACAACAGAGGAACCACAAGTTGAATCCTGTCTTGACTAGTGCAAATTAGGGTGCATCAACATGGAGACTCTACTGGGGATTCACACTTAGGTTTTGACCTTAGCAGAATTAGACTAATTTGGCATCTAGATTTATTTATACCTTGATTTGATAAAATTGCAATTACATGCTTGCATGCTTTATTTGCTCTTTATAATTATCATTCTTATTGCTGCTACATCTTTATCTGTTACTGTTTTATACACACTGTCATCACATTTCTTCCTATCGAGTATTGTTCGTACACTATCACATACAATGGAACGTGAGGGTTTTCTTTTACACCCCTCCAAACCTTATTTTCAAAACTCTCTAGTTTCAAAGAATGTCTTTGTGAGGTCAATTGACATAAATTCTCGCAACCTCAGTCTAACTCAAAAGTAGGAAACACTCTATTCTAGTAAAAATAGGTCATACTGCATAAACTTTAGGTGAGTCGGTCATTGGCACTGACACACAACTAGGAAAGCAACACTAATGTTAATGGGTAATGTACCCAATGACATGACTTATGTGGAAAGCAAACAAACTTGACAGGACACTTAAATATCTGAAGCAAACACTTACCGAAATATCTTTATTTTACGCACCTCAGAAAAATGAAAATCAACTGAAGCATCCCTGAGATTAGCATGGTAATGGGAGAACCACATAAACTGAATTAGTGGTGGAAGAATATTCGTAGGGAACGCGAAGATGAGGTTCGGACGCACTTGAGGGCATTAATCGCATTGCTGAACGTTCCAGCAGACAAGGTACTTATTCGCCTGTTGATAGAATTTTGGGATCTGACTAAGGTGGTGTTCAAATTTGCAGACTGTGATTTAGTAGTACCGAAACTAAAAGAAGTCACAAGTTTCACGGAGCTAGCATTCAACGGAAGGAAGCCAGTATTTCCAGTTACTATGTCCGATTACCGATTCTTGTATGCCTTAGGCCTCGCCAACAGTAGGAGTCTCAGAAGTATCGAGGACGGATGGGTGAGTCTCTACCAGATGTTCGATAGGTTTGGGCACCATGAAAGCTAAAAATGGTATTCAGGGGAGTTTCAATGTGACCAAGCGACGTGGGAGAGTATTAGGCCTATCACTTACTCCATGGAACTATTGGGACTATTGGTCTTCCGTAGCGAAGGGGTCATATCAACATCAACCTATTACCTGTGGTTCTGGTGACCTTCTATGGAAATCTTCAAGATACTTTGGTGCCGATGGTGTTAGCTGAAATGCTAAGGGCTTTGTCTACATGTGCACGAGGGTATGATTTCTTTAAAGGTTGTAACTTGCTCCTTCAGATCTAGGCCACTAAACATTTCTTCCAGTGCGAGGCCACCATCGACTACTTCGTGGGGGTTTGCAATATGATCCACAACCACAATGAAAGAATGAGACATTAGGTCTCCCCACATGGGTAATAAGAGTGGAGGGAATCGCTGACCAGTCGGACTAAATAATGGATCAACTGGAAGCTTTCCTGGTTAGGTGGAAGGGCAATCGTGAGTACCCCTCAGAAATACTTCACTGAGTTGATCGGACTTGAAGGCATTCAACCATACTCATCCCTGCGGGTCCTCAGACAGTTCAGGATGATCCAAGATGTGCCTCTATGGACAAGGACAACTCTATACGAGGATGAGTATAACAGACATATTCTAATTCCCAGGATAAGAAGGCTACAAGAAGAGTGGAACGACCTGGTCCCAATGCCTATGGGTAAAAACTCGTGGTGTACTCCTGAGTATTACGTCTGCATTAACGTGGAAGAAGAGTTGTCCCATCCAAGAAAAGAAGGTATAAAATGGTTAGAGGATACGGTGGCTGCTTTGCAAATTTACCATAAGATCCTGCCACATTGCCTTGTGACCACTTCAATGCTCCGTCAGGTGGTCCCAGGATCCATTGAACACATGTTGCCACCTGCCGAAGATGATGACCGGGTGGTAAAGTGCATCCAGATAAAGTCTATCATAGAGCCAGAATAAGATCCGGAGGAGGAGTCAAAATTCAATGATGATGAGGAGGAGTTTAAGGAAGACCCGATGAGGAGCCAAAAGAAGATGAGGATATGGGAAACGACTCAGGGGATGGTTATTAGAGTTTATGATTTCCCCTCTTCCCCACTTTGTACCCTTATCCCTATTTTTCTCTTTTACTTTCCAAAAGGGCGAAGTTCCCATGTGGATATTCCAGCAGGATACAAACTCTCAAAGTTCGATATCTTCGATGGGACAGGGGGCCATTACGCACATTTGATGGCATATTGTGACAAGTTAGTCGAAGTGGGAGGAACGAGAAGCTAAGGATGAAATTATTTATAAGAGGTTTGACTGGAGAAGCACTCCTTGGTATACTCGGTAAGATAGGCGAAATTGGAGAACTTGGCAAGATATGGCGGAGGACTTCATGAATCATTTTTGATTTAACACAGGGATCAGTCCTGATCGGGTCGCACTGGTGAACCTACAAAAAAAAACATCCGAATCATTCCAAGAATATGCATGTCAGTAGAGGTCAGAGGCCGCCATGGCACAACCTCCACTAGACGACAGTGAGTTAACCAAGTATTTTATCAGATCCTAGGAAGGGATATACTTTGAAAAGATGATGGGAATGATAGGACAACAATTCCCCGAGCTAGTCAAGATGGGAGATTTCCTTGAAGAAGGCATAAAATCTGGTAAAGTGCAATCCATGGAGGCGCTGCAAATGGCCAGTAAGGCCATCCAATTAGGGTTAATCGGTAGCGGAAAGAAGAATAAAGAGGAGGTCTTAGCAGTCGTCCCTTACTATCAACCCAACTCACATCACGAAAGCACTTCCTATTCCCCAAACAACCATACATCACCGCCCACTTACACTCCAGTCTATAATACCCAACCATATTACCACCCTCAACCACAATACAACCTTCCTCGAGCCAACAACAACCAAAACTCACAACAACCATATGCTTCTGTCCAAACCACTACTCACCAAACTCGACCTGCTAATGCACTACGCCCTCATCCCAACTTTAAAGAGAGGGTCCTAGAACTTATACCCTGATTGGTGAGCCTCTGGCCCAATTTTCGATAAATTGAGAAGAGCAAGATTGATACACCCAGTTGACGGAAGGATTCCTGAACATCCTCCAAGTATTTTGATGGAACTAAATGATGCGAGTACCATTTCAATGAAGGCATGATACTAAAGATAGTTTTAAGCTAAAAAATGAGATTGAAAACATGATCAAGAGCAGAGCCATCCAGTACACTCCGGCTCTGCCCAACGTGAATCGCAATCTACTTCCAAATCACCGAAACTAGGGAGCTAACATGATCACATTGGACGAATAGAAAGACCTAAAGGAAATAATTGTCACTATAGGGAATGGAGAAGCCGTCAGGATCCCTCCTCAAAAAGCTCTGAATTATTACGGTACAATTGACGCCTACAATGACAGTTCAAACTTATCTGCAGCAACCTGCCACTGCTACAGGAGATGAAGAAAGTCGGGAATACGAAACCGTCCCATGAACATACTAGAAAAAGGGAAAGGCCAAAATGATAGACTTTGCCGCAGCCCATGGTATGACTAGGTCTGGGAGATGCTACGCTCCGGAAGATGTCAATCTAGGAAACCAAGGAAGGGAGCAAATTCAAAGAAGGAACATAACATACCCAGAAGCCGGCGAGTTTTGGAAAAGAGTGTGAAGCGAAAAGTATTTGTCTGCTCTCTACCCTACCAGAATTAGGAATCCATTTGAGGGAAGTCAAGGAAAGCCACGTAATGGTGAGAGCCTTTGATGGTTCAAAAAAGGTTGTTATTGGAGAAATTTATTTGGCCTTGCAGATCAGGCCGATCGATTTTCCTATATTGTATCAAGTAATGGACATCTCCTCTTCCTACAACTTACTGCTGGGCAGGCCCAGAATACATATGGCAGGGGCTGTGCCATCCACTCTGCACCGATGCATGAAATATGAGTGGGGATGCAAGGAGATCGTGGTTCATGGCGAGTGGGTCACTCTAACTATTTGGAGTATGTTGTTCCGTTCATTGAAGGGCTAGACACAGTTGCTTTCCATGCGATGGACATCATGCAGACTATTGAGATGGAAAAGACTGAATAAAAAGAATCATTTTCTCAAATAAAAAGAACTTTGTACCTTTTTGTCATTTTCCTCTTGTGAACGCTTAAGACGTTCCCTTTTGATGAAATAAAAAGAATCATTTTCTCAAATATTGCAATTTCATTTACCCCTTTGTTTGTACTTAGTTTTTTTTTTCCAGTAATCAAACAACAAAAAACCGTTTTCCGCAATTATGACATGTAATGAAATCGTTGAGCGCAATGACCCGGATTATGAGGAGCATGACGAGAGCATGATTCCTGAAAATATCCTGTAGGAAATTGAGCAGTTGGAGAGTCAGAAAAAAGTCAACCTTGAAGAAACATAAGTGGTCAATCTTGGACGTGAAGAAGACGTAAAAGAAACTAGAATCAACATTCACCTAGAAGCTGAGCAAAAGGAAAAACTGGTAGAGCTCATTTGATAGTACATCAATGTGTTCACATGGTCGTATGTCAACATGCCAGGATTAAGTACTAAAATTGTCTCCCATCGACAACCCACTGATCCTACCAGGCTGCCAGTCAAACATAAACCTAGAATGTTTAAACCTGATTTGAATCTGAGGATAAAGGAAGAAGTGACCAAGAAGATAGAGGAGAATGTTGTAAGGGTCACCAATTATCCCAACTAGTTGTCAAACATCATCCTAGTACCCAAGAAAGATGGAAAGATTAGGATTTGTGTGGATTACCGAGATCTCAACATTCAAAAAATTTCCTCAAATCGTCCAAGTGCTCCAAACTTTTTCGAGACTTTATGATGATGTCATCCATATACACTTCAATCTCCTTATGAATCATATCGTGAAAGAGGGTCGTCATGGCCCTCATGCAGGTGGAACCATCGTTCTTGAGCCCGAACGACATAAATCTATAACTAAACTCCCCAAGGTGTGGTGACGACCGTCTTCATTACATCTTCCTCGTGCATTAAGATTTGGTGGTACCTAGCAAAACAATGCACAACCGACTGCAATGCTTCACGTAGTTGTCGATGAGGATATGGATATTTGGCAGAGGAAAATCGTCCTTTGGACTAATGAAGGTTCAATTTGAAGTTAAACCCAGCAAAGTGCATGTTCGGAGTCCCCGCTAGAAAACTGTTGGGCTTCAGTGTAAGCAGAAAGGGGATATAACTGTATCCATAAAAAATCAAGGCCATTCATGAATTACCACCACCAAAGGGCAAGAAAGATATCATGAGTTTGTGGGCATATTGAATTACATCAGTCGATTCATAGCCCAGCCCACGGTAATATGCAAACCCATTTTCAAGTTGGTGAAGAAAGATGCCACCACAAAATGGACAGAAGAGTGCCATAAATCCTTTGATAAAATCAAGGAATATTTGTCAAATCTGCTAGTGCTGGTTCCCCTCGAATCGGAGAAGCCATTGTTGCTCTACTTGTCAGTATTGGATAACGCCTTCGGCTATAAGTTGCGACAGCATGATGAAACTGGTTGAAAAGGGCAGGACATCTACTACTTAAGAAAGAAGTTCACGCTATGCAAGGCCCAATATACTTTGATAGAATGCACTTGTTGTGACCTAACTTGGATAGCTTAGAAACTAAGGCATTACATGTCAGCATACACTACGCGTATGATATCTCGGCTCGACCCCCTCAAATACATTTTCGAGAAACTAATGCCTACCAGAAAATAGCTAAATGGCCAATTCTCCTCACCGAATTTGACATTGTGTACATAAATCAAAAGGCTATTAAAGGACAAGATTTAGCCGACCACCCCGCAGAGAATCTAATGGATGAGGAATACGAGCCACTTACCACGTATTTTCCCGATGAAGAACTGCTATTTGCTGGAGAAGATATTGTAGAATCTTACCCTAGGTGTAGAATGTTTTTTGATGTAGCATCAAACTTCAAAGGAGTCAGAATTAGGGTTGTCCTGATTTCAGGATTTGGATAACACTATCCAACATCAACATAGATAAGATTCCCTTGTACCAATAATATGGCTGAATATGAAGCGTGCATTTTTGGTATCAGAATAGCAGTCGCCATGAACATTAAAGAACCTTTGGTCATAGGAGATTCCAATATGTTGATACATCAAGTCCAAGGGGAATGGTCTACCAAGAATGTCAAGATACTGCTGTACCTGCATTGCATGAAGAAGTTATGCAAGAAGTTCACAAAGATTGAGTTCAAGCACGTCCCCTGGATTTATAATGAGTTCGTCGAAGCCCTTGCAACCCTATTATCTATGATTTAGCATCTAGACAAGAACAACATCAACCTATCAAGGTAAAGATCACGGATAGACCTGCTTATTGCTTCCATGTAGCTGAAGAACCAAATGTCAAACTATGGTATCACGACATCAAGAAAATCCTTGCAACCAGAGAATATCCAGAAGATGCTACTAATGGTCAAAAGCGAGCCCTCAGGAGGCTGGAAAACTACTTTTTTCTCAATAGGGAGTCCTGTATAGGAGGACCCAAGACTTAGGTTTGTTGAGATGTGTAGACTCCACTGAGGCAACCAAACTATTGGAGGAAATACATGTAGGAACGTGCGGACCCCATATGAACAGGTTCATATTAGCCAAGAATATTTTGAGAGTTGGATACTTTTTGATGACGATGGAAAGAGATAGTATCTAGTACGCGCAGAAGTGTCACCAGTGCTAAATTCACGAGGATTCATCCGGGTCCCGCCGAATGAGTTAAATGTAATAGGTTCACCCTATCCGTTTGCCGCCTAGGCATGGAGGTGATAGGACCCGTAGAGCCCGCAACATCAAACAAACATCATTTCATCTTGGTATCTATTGAATATTTCACCAAATGGGTTGAGGCATCTACTTACAAGGCCATCATGAAGAAGGTAGTGGTAGAGTTTGTTCGAAATAACATCGTTTGCTGATTTGGCATACCAGAATCTATCATCACTGACAATGCCGCTAACCTCAACAACGACCTCATGAGAGAAGTTTACGAGAAATTAAGAATTTTCCACCGTAATTCTACAACCTACAGACCACAAATGAACGGGGCAGCCGAGGTAGCCGAGGCAACCAACAAGAATATCAAGAGGATTCTAAGAAAAATAGTGGATAATCAAAGACTATGGCACGAGAAACTACCTTTCGCTTTAATGGGTTATCGGACTACCATGAGAACGTCTACTGGGGCAAAGTTGGATGACGCAGAATGGATACGGGTCAGACAGGAACAACTCATGCTCATTGATGAGAAAAGAATGGATGCAGTATGTCATGGTAAAATATATTAGAATAGGATGGCCAGCGCATTCAACAAGAGGGTGAAGACTCGCCAATTCACAGCGGGGCAGTTGGTTTTGAAGAAAATCTTTCCCCCTCAAGAAGAAGCCAAAGAAAAGTTTTCACCGAACTTGCAAGGTCCTTATGTGGTTCACCGAGCACTGTAAAGTGGAGCTCTAATCTTGGCAGAAATGGATGGAAGAGTCAACACGAATCCTATCAACTTAAAGACGCAATCAAGAGATACTATGTTTGAAGACATATAGAGTTAGGTTTTTGATGTGACAAAACTATGTTCATCTTGACTTCCCACGGAGAGATATGTAGGCAACCCACGTAAGGTTAGGTTTCTCTCCCCCTTTCTCTTGTAATAGAAAAACCAAATATCACTTTTGTACATTGCTCAGGAACTACGCCGGCTTGATTTCCTCATAAAGGAATACGTAGGGTAATCCTCATCGAATTCAGTCATCTTTTGTAATTGAACTACGTTCTAGCCTGATTCCACTTTGATACGTAGGCTGTCTTAGTCAGACTCAGCCATTTTTCCTTCTTAACCTCATCATTTTGCATATGTCGTAATCGAACTATGCCTTGACCTGATTCTATTTGTATACGTAGGCTTCCTGAGTCAGGCTCGGTCATCTTCATCATATTTCATCATAATCCACAAACTACATTCCGACCTGATTCCGTTTTGGATACGTAGGCAACCTGAAAGTTTTCGGTCATAACCTTAGGAAAAGCCTTGTAATGCATTAGTTCAAATTCGGAATATCCTACTCCCTGATCTTCAATTGGTAATAAATCCTTCTCTAACAAATCCTTCAATTGTTCCTTTAGCTCCTTCAATTCTACTGGTGCCATTTTCTAGGGCAGAATAAATATAGGCTACGTGCTTGACATCACATCAATCTAAAAATCAATCTCCCTATCTGGTGGAATACCAAGGCGCTCATCAAGAAAGACCTCCAAAAATTCATTCACAACTGACATAGACTCAAGTGTAGGTGCCTCAAAATCGGTGTCCGTAACCCGGACCAAATGGTAAATACACCCCTTGTTGATGATCTTCGTAGTCTTAAGGCAAGAAATAAACCTATCATCCGGCACCACATCATCCCCCTTCTATTCAATAACTGGATCATTAGGAAATTCAAGCCTAATGGTTCTGGTTTGTCGATCAAGCTTTGAAAAACATGAATAAAGCCAGTCCATCCCCATTATTACATCAAAATCAACCATCCCCAACTCACTGAGATCGGACATGGTGTCCTGACCACGCATTGTGACAACACAATCCCTATAAACCCGCGCGGCCACAATAGACTCACTAACAAGAGTAGATACAGAGAATGACTCATGAAGTTGTTCCGATAATATCCCAACTTCCATAGCGGTATAAGGAGTGGCATATGGAAAAGTGGAACCGGGATCAATAAGAGCATATACATCATGAGATTGGACAGTCAATATACCCGTGACAACATATGGAGAAGCCTCTGAACTCTAGCAACCCCTCATAGCATAGAAATGGATGGGTCCTCCCGAACTCTGTGCACCGCCCCTATCTGTATCACGCCCTATAGGTGCTGGAGTGCCTCGATCTGGAGGAGGTGTTGCGAATGTAGTAGCTGCAAAACTGCCAGGCTGTGCCGCATCCCTGCCCATGCTCTGGCGGGATGAACGATAATCAAGCTGAATGTGACCCCTCATACCACACCCATAGCATATGGTTTGGTCCATGAAGCAGGACCCAAAATTCATCTTCCCACACCTAGGGCATGGGGGCCCCTGCTGCTGCTGGAATCTCCCTCCAGGTTGAACCTGCTAGTAGGATCCCTGTTGCCCTGACTGGGCCTGAAGCAGCTCCATTGCTGTTGATCGAGCCCCGATGGTTGTGCACTAATCGAAGACTGAGCAACGGACTGGGATTTCCTCGATAACCCTCCCTAAATGCCGACTTGCCACCACCACTAGAAGAACCACCAAAGTTGCCCGCGGATCGGTCCTTATTGCTATCGTCTCGCTCCATTCTATTCTTCAGTTTGCGGGTCTCTGTGGCTTGGGAAAATTCCACCATCTTCCCATAGTTCATATCAGTATTCATAGAAGCTATAGAGGCCTCATTAATAACTAAGGGGCTGAGGCCTTCCACAAATCGGTGCACTCTAACCTCCATATTGGGCAACATGTAGCTGGCATACTTGGACAGGTACGCGAACCTCATATGATACTCCCACACACTCATTCTACCTTGTCTCAGGCTCTCAAACTCAGCGACATGGTCTGCCTTAGTCTTGGCAGGCAATAAATGATTAATAAAGGTGTCGACAAACTCACTCCACCTCGCCAGAGGGTTCCCCCCTTTACTGGACTCCTCCCCCATCTCAAACCAAGAATAGGCCACCTCTTTTAGGCGGTAGGAGGCCAACTCTACTCCCTCCTCAGTAGCACGCATAACTCGGAGGGTCTTGTACATATCATCAATAAAGTCCTGGGGGTCCTCCCCAGGATCAGTACGTGTGAACACTAGAGGATCCAGCTGAAGAAACCCGTTCACTCTGGAACTAGAAAAATCCCCTTTCTGGTTGGAAGAAATCGGTGCAACATTCGATCTTTGGTCCTAGGAATTCGTTATTTGAGACAACATCTGTATGTCTCCCCTAAGGTCCCCATCAGAAACACCTGGACCAAAAGCTGGGGCTAGAGGTGGAACTGGAATATAGCTCGGCGGTGGAATAGTTTCACCCTCAGTAGGAGTAGGGATTGGTGTAGTTTGAGTAGGAGTAGTAGAATCAGGTGGTGTCGTAACTGGGGGAATATCCTCACGCCTCGAGTGCTTACTGTATTATCAGGTATAAGATCAACTGCCACTCCTAGGGTGGCATCGACTCCTTGGCCAATTTTTCCTTTCGTCCCAGGCACCATATACTGAAAATTAGAGCAATGCACGAGTTAGTGGAGGAACAATCATACTATTAGCTCTATCACGATCTAGATCATCAAATAAGGGTGACATTCCTAAATGCCCAAGTAACCTCCTAATTATAGATGTGGTCTACAACACACCGATAAGAAGGACTCTACTAGACACGACTCCGAGACATCCTAGGACATTTTAAAACCTTAGGCTCTAATATATGAAGCTTGTCATGCCCCAAACTCGGGGAGCGCAACCGGTGCTCAACCGAGATACCCAAGTCAAGCAAGCATGCACAATGTCTTCTACCCAAACTCACCCATGATTATGGAGAAGATACATTTCATTAACTAGATAATAAGAGGTCATGTGGACACCACCAGTTCGTTACCATTAGTTACGTCATTTATAAGTCTCAAAATACGTATACTTTCATAGTTTGAAGTGGAACATGTGATACAAATACAACACCTTTAGTTTAACTTTCCCAAAACAAAGATACAACCCACATTATGTCTATGAAGCCTCTAATAGATACAAATGAGTAGTGTGATGGTGCTAACAACAAGGCTCCGTCTATACCTTAAAACACTATACATAGAAGACAAGAGATACAAGACCCCGAAATGAAGTGGGGATCACCAAGTCAGCTAAGAAGATTGGATGCTACTATCATTGATCAAGGCTGTTATATGTGGAACCACCTGCGTCCATTAAAGATGCAACACCCTCGTAAATGGGACGTTAGTACATATATAACAGTACTTGTATGTAAAACTAAACACCCTCTCAATAGAACGAGTAATAGTAAAATGAGAAGGAAACATGGGATCAATGAAAACTTCAAACAATTTTAAAGTGTCAAGTTAGGAGAAGGATAAGTTTCAAGTAAATTTCAATATATTTAAGTTGGGAGATCTTTAGTACCGATACATCACCGTTCTTGTAGCACGGAGTCCGATCTCAGCCTGATCGGCTAAGCCATATCACCCCGAGACATCTAATCACAACACCACCATGTGCGCGTCATGACATCCAATCTCAGCTTGATCAGCTAGGCCGTCTCACCACAATGCCGTGTGGGTCGACGTCACATCCCATCCCGCTAGCAATTATCTCATCCCATTTAAGGGGAAGTATCTCAGCACATCAATCTCATCCCATATAAGGTAAACCAATCTCATCACATCAACACGAGGATTTTACCCCTCAATCACTGCTACAACGACACGTGTATGTTCGGGGTTAGGTTATTTTAACCTATCCTTCCTCAGTGACTAAATGATACTCCCAAAACATTTATTATATAAAGGATTTCAACCCATTTCATATTTGTTCACACATCTTTCCATTCCATTGGTACTAGTGACCACAATTGTAATATCATTCTTGGCACGTCGACCATATTTCATATTTCATACTCACCCCTATAACTTTCAAGCATCATCATGGTTTATCAACAATAAGGGAATTTCAAATCAAGACTTTAAGTGTATATATGAGCAATAAGAGTCTTAATCACATTGAGTATCTCTTACACAATTAGGCATACTAACTTGCAATTGGAACATGACTTTTAAATCACAACACCTTTAATACATTGGTCATACTAGATTACATTCTCGGAGGGAATCATGATTTGATGGAAACATCTGGAACATATTTTGAGTACATACATATTTCAACACAAGAATAATCAAATTTATTAGGAAGGATTCTAAACATGAGAAATAAGAAATTGAGCCAATCATATTCGCAACTTACGAGGACATCGTGGGAATTTGATTTTTCAAGAGGAGTTTAGCCATCATACCTCGCTTGAACATTCCTTAAAATAACTACAACATTTCAGAATCCTAGCGAATTCAATCTAGTAAAGACATGACAAATTTGAACCACGATTAGGAAGATATTTGTGGGTTCAGATCATTTGGGTATTTTATCAAGCACTTAGTATGCATTAAGATTTCAAGGTTCTACTATGGTGGATTCCTTCGTCCCACAACCCAATTTTTACCCATTTGAGCTCAATAACCTTCCCACCAACCTTGATGGTACATGCATGCATAAATAACACTCAAGAATCATACTTCTCATTACCTACTTTTAGTCCAATCCCGAAATTGAGGGCTTGGGGGTCGAACCTTGCCTCTTGGGTGAAGGCCTTGTGAGTTTTCCTTGTTGAATTTCAAAGCTTGATCAGGGGTTGATGAACAAAGTACTTGGGGCTTCCTCCTCTCTCCCTAAAGCACTCACATCACTCTAAAATAGCATATTTTTGCCTTCTAAACGAGACCCAATGGCTTTTAATAAAATGGGATCGGGTTATAAAAATGGACTCTCCAAAATCAACTCTACGGTCATAGAGTGCAGTACATATCAAGTCTGTGGCCCACAAAATGGACCGCAAAAATTTTCCAAATAACTGGGCTGGCCTGGTCCAATCTGCGACCCATATATCAATTATGTGGCTGCAGAATGGACCGTAGAATCTCCCTCTGAAAATATTTATGTTGGTTCTGCGAAGGATGTACGGCCCGAAAATTATTATGCAGTTGCATAGTTGACCGCAAAACAACCTCCCAAAATTGGCCCATTTCTCTGCTTCACTCCGTGGCGGATCTGCGATTCGCAGAGTGGTTCTGTGGACCGCAAAAAGTGCTGCTCTACAACAATTTTTCTTCAACTTCCCGACGCACCAAACAACCCAATAAGTCCGTACCACGGCTCGCAAGCCCGCTGCGAAGAATTTCTACATTCATCAAACACATAAGCCTAACTTGGCATCACGAAATCTCGGGTTCTAAGTGTATTTAAGGGGATTTATAGTGGGATTAAGTTAGTGGAAGGTTTCGGTTGGTGTGATGTATATACTACTTGTGATTCAGAGCTAAGGATGGTATCCTCGCGTTATTGTGTGGTTTGATATGTTTGAACTGGGCTATGTGTCAAGGTGGAGTTATATTAGTATGAAATCCTTGTGATTAGTTCGTATGTTTTGTTTCTCCCTAGTTTAATAGATTCATAGTATGCTACAGATGGGGAGTTGTAACTGTTGGACTTGTTTGATAGTTCTCTCATGTGTTTATCTTTCCATATTCAGTCATATCCGAGTTGCTCTTGTTGGGTTTAGATTGCGAGGTATGTGCCCAGGTGGTTTTGGGTGTGACTTGTCGATTGGGTGAGTAGTTATGAGATCTTAATTTTTAAAGCATTATAAGAAGTGTTGGGAAGGTTTAGGACAAGGTTCTAGCTAATACGAGGTTGATTACCGGTTTGGGCTTGACTATAGGTAGCTATTATGGTCAGAGTTGTTTCTATGGGAATATGTGTGATGTGTTGCGTCATGTGGTTATACCATGTAAGCATACTTATGGTTTTTTGCAGCTGGTTGAGGTTGATACAGGGTGTTTATATGGGAATCAGGTCTTTTGGGGATGATCAGATGTTGAAAATTTTTGGTTCTAAGGCTTATCGGTATGAATGGAAGGAATAATCTTCAGTTGAGATGGTGTTGCCAGGCCTATGTGGATTGGGTTGACATGGGATCACCTGTGAATTGAGTATGGTGTTCAGTAATTTGATGACTTTGGAGCGGTTCTTGACACGTTCAAGGATGAACGTTTGTTTAAGAAGGGGAGAATGTAACGACCCGACATGTTATTTTGAGATTTAGCATTCCATTAGGTGGTTTAAGGTCTTGAGTAGCTTTGTATTGTGCATTATGACTTGAGTGTTTGGTCGGATTCGGTTCTCGGGTGATTCGGGATTGATTTAGAAGAATGATTCTTCTTTTAGAACCTTAGGTGGTAAGAGCTGACCAGAGTTTGGCTTTTGTGTAGACAACTCCGAAATGGTATTTTGATTATCCTAATAGCTTCATATGGTGATTTGGAATTAGGCTCATGTTCGAATTTGGATTTGGAGGTCCGTAGGTTGATTTGATGCTTTTTGGCGGAAGTTGGAAAGTTGATGGTTTGGAAGGTTGAAAGGTTTGACTGGGAGTTGACGTTGTTGATATCGAATTTGGATTGTGGTTTTGGGAGTTGGTATAGCTCCATTGTGTCATTTGGGACTTGCATGCAAAATTGTTGGTCGTTCGGGGTTGTTTGATATGATTCGGCGCAAGTTGTAGAAGTTGAAAGTTTATTAGGCTTGAATTGAGGTGCGATTTGTAATTTTGATGTTTTTAGATGTGATTTGAGGCCTCGAGTAGGTCCACATTATGTTTTGGGATTGGTTGGTGTGGTTGGGCGGGGTCACGTGGGCCCCCGATGTGCTTCGGACGAGTTGTGGATCATTTTGGGACCTTGTTGCATTGCTGAAGAGTCTAGCTACTGGTGCCATCACACATGCGGATAAAGAGCCGCAGATGCGGCTCCACAAAGTGTCCAAGAAGGCGTAGATTTGGAATTCGGTTGGAGAAGGTAGGGACCATAAATGCAGTCGTCCTATTGCATAAGCATGTCACGCCCCGACCTTGGGGAGCATGACTAGCGCTCAACAGGGTTACCCCAGTCAAGCAAGCCTGAAAAATGCCATCTACCCAACTCACCCATGATTAAAGAGATGAATATATTTCATTAATTAGACAGTAAGAGGTCATGTGAATAATAGCAGTTCATTTCCATTAGTTACATCATTAACAAGTCTTCAAAACAGTACACTATACATTCGTAGTTCAAGTGGGACATATGATTCATTTACAAGTTTAGTTCAACCTTCCCAAAACAAGATACAACTCACACTATGTTTACGGAGCCTCTAACAGAACCCAAAAAGTGCTAAGACAGTGCCGGCAACAAGGCCCTGGCTATACCTCAAAAGGACTATGTACAAAGGACAGAGACAGAGGACCCCGAAGTGAAGTGGGGCTCACCAAGTCAATTGAGGAGAGGATATGCTGCTATTGCGGGTCAACACCATCTGCTATGGAACCACCTGCATCCATTTACAGATGCAACGCCCCCGGAAAAAAAGGGACGTTATTACATATGGAATAGTACTAGTATGTATGAATAAATACCCTCTCAATAGAACGAGTAACAGTAAATGGAGAAGGAAACATAAATCAACAAGAGACTCAAATAGTATCAATGTTTCAAGTTAGGGCAAGGTAAATTTCAAATTAAGTTTCAATATTTTAAGTTGGGAGATCCTTAGCACCGATACACCACCGTGTTTTAAGACAGAGTCTGATCTCAGCCTGATCGGCTATGTCGTCTCACCCCGAGACATCTACTCACAATACCACCATGTGCGCAGCTGAGCGTCCGATCTCGGACCGATCAGCTAAGCAGTCTCACCACAATGCCTTGTGGATCGACATCACATCACATCTTGAGAGAAATAATCTCCTCTCATTCAAGGGGAAACATACCAACACATCAATATCATTCCATATAATGGAAAACAACCTCATCACATTAACACGGGGATTTACCCCTTAGTAACTCCTACACCGACACGTGTAGTTTCTAGGTTAGGTTATTTTGACCTACCCTTCCTCGGTAACTAAATGATGCTCCCAAAGCATTTATTGTTTAAAGGTATTTACCACACATTTCACGTTCTTTTACATATCATTCATTTCATTGGCACCAATGGCCATGACACAATATCATTCTTGGCACGTTGGCTGCACATCATATTTCATGCTCTCTTCTTTCACTTTCAAATATCATCATGGATAATCAACAACAAGGCTTTTCAAATTAAGACTTTAAACACACATTTGAGCAATTTAGAGTCTTAGGCACATGTGATTTCTTACACAATTGACATGATAACTTTCATTAGGATCATGTTTTCAAATCATAACATATTGACATACAACCCATACTTAAACCACATTCTCAAACAGTAAATCAACATAACAAGGACCTTTGGAATACACATTGAACGCATATTTATTTTGACACAAGGCTTATTCGGAAAAATCAGTATGAAGAGCAATACGAGACTTACAAGGCCATTGTTGGATTCAATTCTAGGAGAGGAGTTTAGCGAACATACCTCGCTTTGAGATTTCCTTAATTCACTACACACTTCCAGAATCCTAGAAACTTTTATCTATTTAGATATATAGCAAATTGAACATAAATAAGGAAGGAGTTCATGATTCTAGCTCATTTGAGCATTTTATCGAACACTAGGTGGCCGTTGTGATCTCAAGGTACTCCTATGGTGGATTCCTCTATTTCATTACCCAAAATCTACCCAATTGAGCTCAAAAATCTTCCAACAACCCTAGATATTACATGCATGCATAATGAACCACTCTCACACCCAAGAATTGTTTGGCTTATTACCTATTTCAAGTTAAATCTCAAAATTGAAGGCTAGGGAGTAGAATCTTAGCTTTGTTTGAAGACCTTGTGACTTACCCTAGAGAAATCTTAAAGGTTTGAGCAAAGGTTGATGAACAAATGACTTGGAATTCCTCTTCTCACTCTAGAACACCTTCCTCTCTCTCAAAAATATAAGTTTGAACCTTCTAAACTGATGCTTAAGGTTGTTTTATAAGAATGGAGTCGGGTTTATAAAACCAGAAAAATGAAGCCCCGACGCAGATTTGCGGTCGCCTATGCGACCGCATAACGCTTCTGCGATCCACAAAATAGTCCGCATAATGGCCTTCCGGAACTGGGCATTTCTGCTCACTCTGCGATCGGTATGTGGTCCGCAGACCAATTCTGTGGTCGCATAATGCGCCGCAGAACATCCCTCCGAAAAGTTTTATGTTGGATATGCGATGGATTGTGCGGCCCGTGAAATGATTATATGGATGCACAATGGACCGCATATTGGTCCTAAAATTTAGCTCAGGCTTATGCTTCACTCTGCGGCAGATCTGCAGTCCGCAGGTCAGTTTTGCAATCACAGAATAATTCGCAGAAACACTTTGCACTTCGAAAATTTTTCTTCAACTCCCCAACGCAGTGTTCAGCCTAAAAAGTATGCGCTAACACATAATTCCACCTCGTCACCACGAAACCCCGAGTTTTTGTAAAATTTTGCAGGGGCCTTCCAAAGAGGAATTGCACCTGCGCAGAGGGGTCACAGAAGAGTGAGCACAAAAGCGCTTAGTGGACCGCGAATACGGTGGGGCACCAGTTGATGGTTTCTCGCAGGTGTGAGATTATGGCTGCAGAAGCGGTCGTCGCAAAAGCGACTTTCTGACGCAAAAGCAAAATTTCTGGCAGATTACATATAGTTCAAGGGTTTGCCGATTTTTATCATATTTTGAGTTGTAGAGCTCGAATTTGAGCTGTTTTGGAGGGGATTTTCATGATTTGAATTGGGGTAAGTATTCCTGACTTTGATTTGATTATATTTCATGATTTTATTTTTGTTTTATCATTTAGTTAGTGATTTGAATTGGAGAAATTGTAAAGTTTTGTAAAAGCTTTCTAAATATAAAATGATGATTTGAAGGCCGATTTTGATGTCGAAATTGGATAACTTTGGTATGGTTGGACTCGTATCGTAATGAGTATTTTGATTTTGTACATTTTGTCGGGTTCCAAAGTGCGGGCCCGGGGTTGAACTTTTGGTTTTCATTAAAGATCGAAGCTTTATTATCCGAAATTATTTCCTACTGCTTTTATTTACAATATTAAGTTATTTTGGCTAGATTCGAGCCATTTGGTGGTTGTATCACACAAGAAGGTCATTTAGAGTATTGATTTAGGTTCTTCGAGGTAAGTATCTTGCCTAACTTGTGTGGGGGAACTACCCTTTAGGATTTGGGTTGATTGTATTATTTGAATTATGTGAATGACGTGTACGTGAGGTGACGAATGCGTACTCGGGCTTATATGTGGAAATTGACCGGTTTAGACTTGCAGGCTTCTTTCATGTATTTATTCAAAGTTGTTAGCACATGCTCTATCTTTATTTGTCAACTTTTCTCTCACATGCTTTATTTAATGTTATTAACACATGTCATGTCTTTTACTTGTCAAGTTTATTCTTACATGCTTTATTTGAAGTTGTTACCTATTTTATTATCATTTTACCTCCAATATTGTACTTGAGTTATGTTATGTATTCAGTAGAGTTCATGACTCTGTAATACCTAGTCTTGGGAGGTTGTTGTGATTATTACTGTGTAAGCTTGTTTCACCTTTTTTCGCTATTTATATTAAACTCTGCTTTAAAAATATCATTGTTAAACGAGCTTAACTATTGTAAGTAATCGGTAATGGTAGACCCAGGATTTTGCACAAGCGGGTTCAGTCAGAGATCGCGATAGTCAATTGTATAAGTACACCAATAAACACCATTTGCGCAATGCTCTTTTTTTTTGTTTCCATCACGACTTCAAAATGAAGTAATTTTTTTTAAAAAGTTGGGGAAATATTTTTTCTAAATGTTTAAAATTTATCTATTAAATTAAAAAAATTTATTTGAGAAAATTTAGCAATTTTATTGGTATGATTGGACTCGTATCGGGATGGGTATTTTGATTTTGTGAGTTTTGTCGAGTTCCAAGGTGCGAACCCGGGGTTGAATTTTTGGTTTTTATTAAAGGTTGAAGATTTATTATCCGAAATTATTTCCTACTGCTTTTATTTACGATATTAAGTTATTTTAGCTAGATTCGAGCCATTCGGAGGTTATATCACACGACAAGGTCATTTTAGATTATTAATTTAGCTTCTTTGAGGTAAGTATCTTGCCTAACCTTGTGTGGGGGAACTACACCTTAGGATTTGGGTTGATTGTATTATTTGAATTATGCGAATGATGTGTACATGAAGTGACGAGTGCGTACTCGGTCTTATATGTGAAAATTGACCGGTTTAGACTCTTGGGCTTCTTTCATGTTTTTATTCGAAGTTGTTAGCACATGCTCTATCTTTATTTGTCAAGTTTACTCTCACATGCTTTATTTGAAGTTGTTAACTAATGTCACGTCTTTTACTTGTCAAGTTTACTCTTACATGCTTTATTTGAAGTTGTTACCTCTTTTATTATCATTTTACCTCATTTATCGTTGAGTTATTCTTAATTGAAATTACTGTTACATGATATCTTTTCATTTTCAGGTTGTTCTCATGCATTTAGACGTAGTTGCTAGTTCATTTCGTCTCTTTCGTTGTTAGCTTATGTCATATACTAGAATTTGAAGTTGCCATTTCATGAAAATACTTCATTGTTGAGTTTATTCTTAAGCAATTAATTGAAGTGGAAATTAAAGAAAAACCATTAACCTATTTTAATTGAAGTTGTTGTGTAATGGAATATTGTTCATTGTTGTGTTATTTTCCCCATTTTATTTTGTTGCTATTAAGATTCTAGTACTCATTATGATTGAGTCGTGGGCTATGTGTTGTGGTGATATCGATATTGTTATTTTGGAAAGGTTGTGGCCTATGAGCACTTGTGGTATGTCATGTTATTATGATGCTAGCACATTTGAATTTGTTATGTAGATTGATTGATTTTTCTTAAATCATAATGGTGGCATCTCAATGTTGTTGGTTGTGCAGAGTGGTAAGGGTGGCTAATGTGTTATCTTTCGGATGGAGTGATAAGGGTGGCTATTGTGTTATCGTCTGGGCGGAGTGATAAGGATGGCTATTATGCAGAGTGATACGGATGGCTATTGTGATTTATTGTCTGGACGAAGCGATAAGGGTGGCTATTATAATGTTAATAATACGAAGAGATAATGGTGGATATGTCAAGGACGATATGTGATAGATTGGGTGCATTATGCTGATGATATTCATGTGATGGTGTGAATTTCCTTGTGTATGTCATGCACCTTACATGACTTGTTATGTTGTCTTCAATGAGCTACTCGATGTCTTTGCTATTACTTGTTGACTTGGACTGTATTAGTACACTCTCACAAGCATATACCGTCGCATGCCGTTTACACCGGTTCAGAAGTATGAAACTTGACATTCATTGATCATGGCCATGTATTATTATATTTTCTGCTTCTATTATGATAGCAAACATGTGATCATGCCAGGCGGATTGTGTATTGAGCATGTGACCACACCAGACGAGTTGTAATTGTGAGCTTGTGACCATATCGGGCGGATTGAGATATCGGCATGTGAGTTGTCCGTGCAGTTGTGATTTATAATGTGGGCACAAGGTGACATGAGTATAAGATTTGTGATTTGGGACTCGTGACTTGTGATTTTGAAATGAGGTATCTCGGTGTAATTTTGGTTGCGAAACTTGTGTTAGAACAATTTGATTATTTCGGTTGTCATTGTTTTTCCTTAATTGGTTTCACTGGTACTTAAGTGGTATTCAAATTACTTTACCATTTATATCATATGTTTATTCCTTGTTGTTATTTACTAATTCTTGCTTTTGCTATTATCTTTATACTTATATATTGCACATGCTATTATATTAGTAGGTGTCTTGACTTGTACCTCGTTATTACTGCGCCGAGATTAGTCTCGATACTACTGGGTATCGAATTTGGTGTACTCATACCACACTTCTGCATATTTTTGTGCAGATCCAGGTATTGGAGATATCAGATTCAGGCGGAGTTAGCTTCTCTATCCGATCAATATTGTACCTGAGTTATGTTACGTATTCAACAGAGTTCGTGACTCTATATTACCTAATCTTGTGAGGTTGTTGTGATTACTACCACGTAGGCTTGTTTCACCTTTGTTTTGCTATTTATATTAAACTCTACTTTAAAAATATCATTGTTAAAGTGGCTTAACTATTGTAAGTAATCGACAGTGGTGGACCCAGTTTTGTACAAGCGGGTTTAGTCAGAGTTCGCGATAGTCGGTTGTATAAGTGCACCAATAAACACCATTTGCACAATGCTCTTTTTTTATTTCCATCACGACTTCAAAATGAAATAATTTTTTTTAAAAGTTGGGGAAATTTTTTGTTTAAATGTTTATAATTTGTGTATATAAACTAACAAATTTTATTTCAGAATATTTAGCAATTTTAACCAAAAAAGTATTTAACCAACTTAAAAATCCTATTATAACTCTAAGAAATATAACGTACAAAGTTACAAACAAAAGACACGGCAAAAAAAGTTTTAAAATAAACTAATCAATCCAAAATGAATAAAAGGAAGATATTGTACGCCAATGTCACGACCCAAATTCTCCCTCCGTGAATTGTCATGACAGCACCTAGTCTCTATGACTAGGTAAGCCAAATACTTTGCGGAAGTAAAAATGAAAGTGTGAAAATTAACGACTAATAGTAACAATAATCTAAATAAGCAATTGAATGTGGCTCGGCATATACAATTATCAACTCGCAACATTTACATAACACTCCCCAAGATCCGGAATACCGTAAGTCACAAACTTCTATGAGTCCTAATTGTTCTATACATCACTCTCTAAATGAACATAAGGGGATAGGGGGGACTCCGAGAATCTGCGGGCGCGGGCATATGTACCTTGAAGTCTCCGACAACAACGACTGCAGCTATGAACGAGGCTGGTAAGAAGAACCTAGATCTGCACACAAAAACATGTGCAGGAAATGGCGTGAGTACACCACAATGGTACCCAATAAGTGCCAAGCCTAACCTCGGTCGAGTAGTGACGAGGTCAGGTCAGGTCAGGGCCCCACTGGTATATATATAATAAAGCAAGGTAGAATGAAATATGGCAATAAAGAAATACTATAATTTAACAAGAAAGAAATCATAGAAGGAAACAACTTAGTACACAGAAATACAACAGGGGATCTCCCGAGATACCGTCTCGTAGTCCCAAACGTAAATGTGTAGGGGATCTCCCGGAATACCGTTCCGTAGTCCCAAAGTAATATGCCAGACATAGGGATCTCCTGGAATACTGTTCCATAGTCTCAAAGTAAATATGAAGAACATGTGGATCTCTTGGAATACTGTTCCATAGTCCCAAAGTAAATATGCAGCCAAACAATAGAATTCAATAGTCACGACACGAAATCCTACAATTCAACCTAAGTACAAGTTAAGGAAATACAGGTAAATTAGCTAAACATGCTGCACGTAGTTCAGATAAACAGTTAAGGCAAGTAGGCATGCTATTTTAGTCTAACAGGATACTACACATGTTGATAAGATTCAAATAAGAAGGAAAATAGGCTATTACTTAGTAGAAATCAGTTTTTACAACAATTAGCTCGTGTACGTACTCGTTACCTCATGTACACGGCACTCATATATAAAAAATGCTACTAATCTTAAGGGGATTTCCCTCACAAAAGGTTAGACAAGCCACTTACCTCGAACCAAACTCAAATCCATCTGTAACAATGATCTTTCCACGAAAATCCGACTCCGAATGGCCCAAATCTAGCCAAAATCAATTACATAACATAAATACAACTAAAAGGAACTAATCTAGCTACTGAAATCAAAGCTAAAGCAAGAAATTGGAAAATCTCCCTAAAAGCCTCCCTGGGCCCACGTCTTGGAATCGAGTAAAAGTCACCAAATATAAACACCCATTCACTCACGAGTTTACTCGTACCAAAATTATCCAAATATGATGTCTAAATCCCAATCAAAACTCAAAAATTCGGTTGAGGAACTTTTCCCCCATTTTCCAACTTTCTCTCCCAATCTCTTTAATTTAATGACGAAAACAACTATATATTAATGACATACAACCAAAATCGAGTTAGGAATCATTACCCTAAAGCTCCCTCTGAAAATTCCTCAAAGAATCGCCAATTTCCGAGCTCTCAAATCCAAAAATGAAGCATGAATTCAAACCCTCGCACTTAGGTCTTTTCTGCCAGTCAAACTGCATCTGCAGTCAAAATTTCCACTTATGTGGTCCCGCTTTTGCGGCTAAAACTCCGCACCTGTGGAAGTTTATTAAGCTCCCAGACCCGCATATGCGCACAGCCATCCGCACCTGCAGACGCGCATCTGCGCTCACCCGTCTACTTTTGCAGAAACTTTGCTTCCTCCCCAAATCTGCTTTTGCGACCACCACACCGCATCTACGGATGCGCAGATGCGACCCTAACCTTGCATGTTCACAGGCGCTTGTGACCAAAAGTGCACCTGTGACCTTCTCCTCGCTTCTGTGGGGCCGCACCTGCGGTCTTCCCACCGCAGGTGCGAAACACCAGAAAACCAGCAACTTCAGAATGTGCACAAGTCCAACTTTCCATACATTAAGCACCCGAAACTCACCCGAGGCCCCCGAGGACCTCAACCAAACATACCAACCAATCCTAAAACACCATATGAACTTAGTCGAGCCCTCAAACCACATCAAACAATGCTAAAAGCACGAATCATCCTCTGATTCAAACTTAAAGAACTTGAAACTTCCAAATTCGACAACTGATACCGAAACCTATCAAACCACATCCGATTGACCCCAAATTTTGCACACAGGTCATATTCAAGCTTACAGACCTACTCCAACTCCCGCAATCAAAATCCAATCCTGATATAAAAAATTCCACTTCCGACCAAAACTCAAAAACTTCGACTTTCGCCATTTCAAGCCTAAATGAGCTACAGACCTTCGAAACACAATCCGGACACGTCCCTAAGTCCAAAATCACCTAAAGGAGCTAGCAGAATCGACGGAACTCCATTCTGGAGTTGTCTTCATACAGTTCTGACTACGGTCCAATTCCTAAGGCTTAAGCTCCGGCTTAGGGACTAAGTGTCCCAAAACACTCCAAAAACCAAAACGAAACTTCCTGGCAAATCACAATAGCAGAAATAGATACGGGAAAAACAATTAATAGGGGATCGGGGCTATAACTCTCATGAAGGCCGGCCGGGTCGTCACAGCCAAGCTAAAACTTTGAGTATAAGAAAAATTAACAATTTCAAGATAAACTAAACTAAACTAAATTTAAAGATGACAAGTAATTTCAATAATCACTCTCATTCTTCTTGCAAAACTTATGAAAAAGATAACCAAAACTCACTTTGTAGAAAGCTTTATATTTTTTTGAAGTACAGTGAAGTTTAATAAGAATAACAAGGAATAATAAAGAGAAGAAGAAAAAGAAAGACACGAAAAGGAACAACAAGACAACAAGACAACTATAAACAAAATAATATACTCCTACGACTATAACAAAAATGATGAAGTGGAAAATGAATTTAAATGTGTATTCAAAATACACATTTAGCAAAAGGGGCAAAGCTAAAAGAAATGATGCTTCAATTTAGTTCCTTAACGGAGGTTCGAACTGCCAACCGTGGGCTTATTTTGAACCCATTTGACCATTATTGTCCAACTTATGTTTGTGTCATGTGGGTTCAAGTACATTACTATATATCCCTTTCATGTTTTTATTTTGTTGATGAAATTCGCAAGTAAAAATAATTAATTTTTCCGATAAAGAAGGTTCAACTGAACCCCCTTCATATAAGGTGGGTCCACCCTTGGTAATATGTTTACCTAATCTTAGAGATCCGGTGCCATCACGATGCTTATAATGGAATTTTGAATCATGCTGGGTCTTTTAGACTCACAATTACTGCATTGTGCAGGTTTTACTGAGAAAGATCTAGCACCAACACATTGATTCTAGCCTGTCAGTTCGTCTAGCTGAGGTGAGCTATCCACTAGTTCGTGGAGGCATCACCAGGTTTTGTCGTTGGATTTTCTTAGTCTTGTCATGTATTCGGGATATGCCCGGATAGTTGTACTAGTACTTTAGAGTTTTCTCCATGGCTTAGTTAATTAATTGGACAACAAGGGTTCTATTTAGATAATTGTATCTTTGTTTCCACATTTATATTATGAGATTTCTGTTTACCTCGAAATACGAGTAACAATTAAACTTGTATTGTGATTTTAAGAATACGTGATATGATTCAATACCAATTGATAAATGACGAATTAAACAAATGAATTGAAAGATAAAAATAAATCAAATTAGTGTTTCAGCGATATGAAGACCTCGATTATGAACAGGCTCGAAATCAAGTGTTAAGAACAGTAAGAGCAATAGCAAAAATATAAGTAAGTAAAGAGCAGTGTATTATTATTTCTCAATGAATCTATATGGTTACAAATGAACAGGGTTCCTCTTTATATATGGAGGAATCCTAAATAAGGTACAACTCTAATTTCGGAAACAAAATCCATGATTGATGTTAATAACCATTAGCGGTTCCGTTACTACCGAGATTTCCGCTGAGATCCATGGTCGATTACTGATATCTCGCTATTCCGTTGCTCGATGTTGGTCATGCCCGATCTCGATCCTTCAATCTTCATGTCTTCGAGCTCGATCTTGCTTCATTATGATCTTATTCTAGAGGCAGTCCCTCGAGCCCATAAATTTGGACATACTCAATTTTAACCGTATACAGATAATCCCCGCATTTCATAGAATAACATGATAAGAAACAATCTGAGCTTCGATTCCTTGTACCTGGATATTGACTTCATCCTCATGACGTAGGTGATGGATGTGACCAAAATGTCCCGTCGGTTCAATTCCCCAAATCATCAATGCATGTGAGCCAGTGGTCGACGAGGATAAGGATCGAGGTTGGATGAGCCGATTCATGCGGGTGAGGACCTGTGATATAATACCGAAGGAGAAGATGACGTTCCCTGAGGAATGGAATCTCGATCGTAAGTGATTCCTCATATCTCGATTTTTGTGTTTCTTTTAACTTTGTCTAATATCTACAATCGATATACAACTGCCCATTGGATTCCTCAAGCGGTGCCTGATTCTGAAGATTGGGTCCAAAAACTATCCTCTATATCTGCTCGCACCGAACGAGCATGGAGGGATTTGGAAAAGGGAATGTGGGAGGCCAAGAACCATGGTAAGGGTCTCCCCTTATGTATTCGGAAGTAGCTTCATACTTCATTCACTACTAATTCTCTTTCATGTAGGCTTGACCAAGGACGCCATTCTGAGGCCTTCAAGTGAAGGAGGAGAAGACAAGTCCTCAGCTCTGAAGATGGAAAAGGATAAGAAGATAAAAAATGCCTCCCAGTCCGAGGTCCCCAAGCCCAAACCTCGAAGGGTGAGGAGGAAAATGGCCGCTCTCTTGGCGGACACGGTCCAAAAGCTAAGAGATAAAGATGAGGAAGAAGAAGAAGATACTTCGGCGCTGATGGTCCGACCCAGGAAGGCCGTTGAAGCCGCCATACCTTCCGAGTTGCCGCCTGCTGCAACTAAGCCTCGTGTCGAGGAGGCTTTGAAGAAAGATTCGAGAATGAATCCATAGTCTCCAGAGATTGAGATTATTTCTTCATCAACAACTTCTACACCGGGCGGGGCTGGTTCCAAAACTAAAAAAATCAGTCAGAACGCCCCGAGTGACTCGCTTGGGGCCATGACAACAGGTCAATTACCTTCGCTACCGGTTTTTGATGAAGAGGCAATAAAGGAGGCTTGAGGGTTGAAGACTCCCAAGATTGGCGGAGGCTCTAGCCTAGATGATCCTTTCCGAGATTGCTTCGTGGGGGTCGATGATGCCTCTGACATCAATGATGCTTCGATCCTTATGGCAGAAGCCCAACGTCTCTTTTCTCGGGTAAGTACTTGTTGGTTATTTTCCTTCACCTTTTTCTTTACAAATCTAAATTGCAAGACCGAACTCCAGAAGGTCTCGGAAGAGAGAAATGCTCTGAAGATGCTTTGTGTCCAAAAGGACGAGGTCATAAAGGACCTTCAAGCGGACCTGGCCAAGGCTAGTGAAGAAGAGTCCAAATTAGATAAATAGGTAACCATCCTTCTGATAAAGTACGGAATCAACTCGACTGTGGAAGCTAATACCCCGGTATCTCAGCTGTAACAGAAGGTAGAAAGGATCGAGCTGCTCCGGGAAGAGGTCGATCATGTCAAGGTCGATTGTGATCGGTGGAAAGGGAGCATGAACCGCCTAGCTGCAGATGAGGAAGCAGACTTGGCTAAACTATCCTCACCTGAGGCCCAACTTCGAAGCTTTGAAGAGAAGATCTTGGCCCATGCCAAGAGGGTTGAGGAACTTGAAGCCGGGCTTCCTGGGGCCAAGGCGGAGATTGAGAAGACCAAAGTCATGGCAGAACATTGCCATGTACCGGGGTGATGCTGAGGCTGTTCAAATACAGCTAAGGGAGGCTTCCGACCGAGAGTAGTGGAGCAATGATTTGGCAAAGTGCCAATCCCGGAGGGGAACCTTCGAGGAAATTCATGCTCGAGGTTTTGACCTTTCCGAGGAAATCGCTCGGGCCAAAGAACTTGAAGTCGAAGCCAGGCACCTTGCCTCTTCCGATGATGAGGATGATGATGAAGAGGTCAGCCGAGGAGGGTTCGATGGGGGGCCTGAAGAAGAAATTTCTCCAGGAGAAGCTGCTCGAGAAGAAGTCAATCCCGAGGAAACTGGCCTCGATCGTAGTTAGATTTTAGTTTCTTTTTCCTTTTTGTAAGGCCTTGATTTGCCTTTTGTACATGTTTTTTTTATATATAATAGAAAGACTTCTTTTTGAATGCCTTCATGGATTTTAAGTCCAGATATGCTTTCTGTCTTCGTCGAAAATGTTGAAAATTTTCATTGCTGTAACTAACTTCATTTCATAACCAAAGTAAACCCTTATGCTTTTCGGTTATATGAGGGTAAGTCCCCGAGCTCGGAAATTCATCGAGACTTTATCTCAGGTGGCTTGATCGAATCCATAGATGCATTACCTTTATAACCACGCTCGAATGAATTTTGAACTTAGAATAAAGTAAACCCTTAGGCTTCAATTAAATGATGAGTAAGTTTTGAGCTTACAACAATATACCCTTTAGGGTTTTTTTGGTGAATCATCGAGATATAATTGACTATATTTGCGCTCGGACTAGCAGAACACTTGGGTCCGAATCAGTGAGAACGAGGTCTCGAACTCTTATTGTATTGTCCCTTAGGCTCTTTAGATTGTGCCGATTTGACCTCTGAAAATGGCTATTATTTTCCCCTTTTCGGCTAAAAGACTTAGCGAAATCTTTTTATGCCTTAGCATATGTTTTTTTATACCCATTGGGTTTTTTGAGGGTCCGATGATCGGAACCCCATTTTTCTTTTTTATGTCGCAACGTGTTTGTGTTAAGACAATTTGATACCCCCTGAGGTTTTTCGAAGGCTAATATTATCGAAGCCCTTTAGTTATCCGAGCGCTGATATTATCGAAGCCCTTTTCTAATTGATTTGTCGAGGGTAGCCTTTTAACTGAGTTTTTAAAGTATTTGAAGGCCTTTTGTTTATTGTGGAATTTAGACGTCTCCGAGCCGCGTTATATTGGCCGGATCCTTTAATATGGTTGTAGCCTTCGGGTATGTCTCTTGGACTTATTTCCTGATAATATTTTGAACCCTAGTATGATGGCCTTGGCCTATATATCGAGGGGTGCCTCTTTGAGGTCTTGTGACTTCAAATTAGATAACTCGAGTATACAGTCCCAAATGTTCGAAGTACGTTTGTACTTGGCTCTTGAGCCATTTTTCAAAAGTATTAGTTTTGCATGATAGACCAGAATCATAAGTATGCGATTTGTATTATAGAGAATTTTCTTCGAGACACAAGATGTTCGATAAAGGGAGAATACTTCTTTGAATAATTTATACATGCGTACATGTTTTGTCATCGAGGCTCGGCTAATCTATATGGACACGGTTCATTCGACCGTTTGGCCCATTACAAAATTTTTCCTATCGAGGCCATAGATATGAGGTACATTTCTCGAACATATAACGTCCTAGGGTGATGCCCCCCAGTATTCGAGGTTGATTGCAAAGAAGCCTTGGATACTGTTGAATTATCCTCAGGTAGCACATAATTGTTTCCCTGTTAAAAACCTTGCCGTAAAAACCCATATGAGATAAAAATCGATCTAAGGGAAAAAGAGTGCAACGTGTACTTTAAAACCTGAGGTCTCGGTGTCTTAGGTCGAACTCCTGCAACGAGTTAGTTCTGAATATGCATATAAGCGAAAGAAAGGAGAAATTCATACCTTAGCAATAGTATCGCTTGAGAAGCGATATGTTGCAGTTATTCGGTAGTGATTTGTCGCTCATCGTTCCGAGTTTGTAATATCCTTTCCCGACTATGTCGAGAATTTGGTAGGGTCCTTCCCAATTAGGGCCAAGTTTTCCTTCATTAGGATCTCGATTATTGATGGAGACTTTTCTTAGGACTACGTCCCCGACTCTAAAGTGGCGAAGGTTGGTTCTTCTATTGTAGTAACTTTCAATTCGTTGCTTTAGTGCATCCATTCAAACGAGTGCAGCTTCTCATTTTTCATCTAGCAACTTGAGGCTGGTATTCATGGCCTCGCGGTTTGATTCTTCTGTTGCGTGTCGAAACCTGGGACTGGGCTCTCCGACTTCGACCGGTATCAAGGCTTCGGATCCATACACTAAGGAAAACGGAGTTGCTCCTGTACTTGACTTCGATGTTGTTCGATATGCCCATAAGACCTCGGGCAATATTTCCCTCCACTTCCCTTTAGCTTCGTTTAGCCTTTTATTCAAGTTTTGAATGATAGTCTTATTTGTTGACTCGGCCTGCCCGTTCCCACTAGGGTGATACGTGTCGATAGTATCCTCTTTTTTTTATGATCCTCGAGGAATTTCATTATCTTGCTACCGATGAACTATTTTCCATTGTCACATACTATTTTTGCGAGTATCCCAAATCGACATGCGATGTGATCCCATATGAAGTCTATCACTTCTTTTTCCCCAACTTTTTCAAAGGACTGTGCTTCAACCCATTTAGAGAAATAGTCAGTCATAAATAAAATGAATTTAGATTTACCTTGGGCCGATGGTAGAGGGCCGATGATGTCCATTCCCTATTTCATGAATGACCATGGGGATAAGACCGAGTGAAGTTGTTTTCCGGGCTGGTGGATTATCGGTGAAAACCTTTGACATTTATCGCATTTTCGAACGAACTCCTTAGAGTCTTTTTCCATTCTATCCCAGTAATATCCTGCTCTAACGACCTTTCAAACTAGTGATTTGGTGCCAGAATGGTTTCCACAAGTGCCTTCGTGGATTTCCCGCAGAACATAGTCGAAATATCCTAGTCCTACGCATACTTCCAATGGACCATCGAACGTCCTTCTATATAATGTTCCGTCTTCGTATAATGTGAAATGATCAACTTTAGTGCATAAGGCCCTCGATGCTTTGGGATCTGATGGAAGGTTTCTATTCCTCAAGTACTCGATGTATTTATTTCTCTAGTCCCAGGTTAATCTCGTAGAATTTATTTCCGCATGTCCTTCCTCGATCACAGACGTCGAGAGCTGCACAACAGTCCCTGAGCTGATCTCATCTTCTTCGACCAATGATCCCAAATTGGCAAGTGCATCGGCCTCAGTGTTTTGTTCTCGAGGTATATGTTAGCTAAGTGACTTCGCTCCCAAGCTTTTAGCTAGCTCGAGACCTGCAAGCATGGACTCATACTCGGCCTTGTTGTTAATCAATTTGGAAGTTTTAATGGATTGTCTAATAATACTACCCGTAGGTGATTTCAAAACAATGCCGAGCCCAGACCCTTTCACATTCGAGGCACCGTCCGTGAAGAGGGTCCATACCCCCAATGATGTACCCGATTTTAGTTGAAGCTCCTTTTCCACTTCGGGTACGAGGGTTGGCAAAAAATTGTCCATGAAGTCTGCCAAGATTTGAGACTTGATAGCCGTTCGGGGTTGATATTCGATATCGTAACCGCTAAGCGCGACGGACCATTTGGCCAATCGGCCCAATAATTCGGGCTTGTGCAAAACATTACGGAGTGGAGAAGTGGTTATCACACATATGGGGTGACATTGGAAATATGGCTTTAATTTTCTAAAAGCGCTTATTAATGCAAGTGCCAATCTCTTTAAGTGTGGATACCTAGTTTAAGCATCTCCTAAGGTTCGACTTACGTAATAAACAGGAACCTGCGTACCTTGCTCTTCTCGAACTAGGACACCACTTACCGCGGTCTCAGACACCTCCAAGTATAAGTACAACTTCTCATATGCCTTCGGGGTGTGAAGCAAAGGTGGGCTCGATAAATATCGCTTCAATTCTTCCAATTTCTGTTGACATTTCGGGGTCCATGCGAAATCATTTTTATTTTTGAGAAAGGAGAAGAACCTGTGACTCCGATCTGAAGACCTCGAAATGAATCAACCCAATGCAGCTATCCATCCGGTTAGCCTTTGTACGGATTTTACATTATCTACGACAGTGATGTCCTCGATGTCCTTTATCTTATCGGGGTTGATTTCGATTCCCCGATTTGACACCATGAAGCCGAGGAATTTGCCCGAACCGACCCCAAAAGCACATTTCTTGGGGTTGAGCTTCATGTTGTAGTTACTCAAGATTTCGAATGTTTCCTGCAAATGAGTCAAATTGTCCTTTGCGCGCAGGGACTTAACCAACATGTCGTCCATGTAAACTTCCATTGATTTATCTATTTGTTCTTCAAACATTTCTTTAACTAGGCGTTGATATGTAGCTCCTGCATTTTTTAGCCCGAAAGGCATTACATTATAACAATAAGTCCAATACTTAGTGATAAAAGAAGTCATTTCTTGGTCTTATGGGTCCATTTGGATTTGATTGTACCCAGAATAGGCGTCGAGAAAAGTAAGGATCTCGTGGTCGGACGTGGAATCGATCATGCGATCGATGTTAGGCAATGGAAAAAAGTCTTTTGAACATGCTTTGTTCAAGTCCTTATAGTCTACACACATTTTAAGCTTGTTCCCCTTTTTGGGGACAACGACTACATTAGCTAACCATTTTGGATATTTTACCTCCCGAATGGACCCTATTTTGAGAAGTTTGGTTACCTCGTCCTTTATGAAGGCATGCTTTACCTCGAACTGGGGCCTTCTCTTTTGCTTTATCGGTCTGAACATGGGATCCATGCTCAACTGATGCATTGTTATCTCAGGTGGGATTCCTGTCATGTCTAAATGGGACCACACAAAGCATTCCATGTTATCAATAAGAAATTGAATGAGTTTTTTCCTGAGTTCGAGGGTTAACCCCGTTCCCAGGTATACCTTTCATTTGGGAAGGTACTCGATTAACATCACCCGTTCCAGTTCCTCGACCGTTGACTTGGTTGCATCTGATTCTTCGGTAACAACGAAAGTTTGAGGAGTTAGAAAATCCTCTTATTATTCTTCCTCCACTACCTTTTTTTCCGATTCGGTTGAGACTGGGGACGATGATTTCTATTTGGCAGTCCGCTTATCTTTGGTGCTCGATTTTTCTGATATCAAAGGTGCTGATATCTGCGTCACCTCATCGACCGCAAACATTTCCTTTGTAGCGTGTTGTTCCCCGTAAACCATTTTCACATCATCCGTCGTCGGGAACTTCATCATTTGGTGAAGGGCCGATGGTACTGCCCTCATGTTATGGATCCAGGGCCTTGCGAGCGGTGCATTATATCTTATCTCGCCTTCGATGACATGGAATTTTGTATCTTGGATGGTTTCGGACACGTTTACTGGTAGGATTATCTCCCCCTTCATTGTTTCACTAGCCATGTTGAAGTCATTTAGGACTCGAGATGTAGGTACAATTTGGTCCTGCAGGCCGAGCTGCTCTACGACCCTCGATCTGATGATGTTTGCTGAGCTACCTGGATCCACTAGAACACGTTTAACTTTAATTTTATTCAACAACATAGAAATTACCAGGGCGTCATTGTGCGGATGAGAAATGGCTTCCGTTTCTTCGTCGTTGAATGATAAAGTGCCATCGGGCACATAGTCTTGAGTCTGTTTCTCTCTAGTGATAGACACCTTGGTGCGTTTGATTATAGGTCCTTGTGGGACATCGACCCCGCCCACGATCATGTGAATAACATGCTGAGGTTCTTCTTGTTTGTTCTTTCTATTGGCATCTCTTTCTCTGAAGTGATTTTCAGCTCGATCACTGAGGAACTCTCGAAGATGGCCTTCGTTGAATAGTCGAGCTACCTCCTCCCTCAGCTACCTGCAGTCTTCGGTCCTATGGCTATGTGTTCCATGATACTTACACATATTCGGGTTCCTTTGAGAAGGATCGGTCTAGGCAACCTAGTATCTTTGATCCTTCTGATAGCCGATACAATCCTCGATGCATCGACGCTGAAATTGTACTTCGATAACGAGGTGCTTATGTGGGATATGCATATTTGTCGAAGCCAGTTTTACTCATAAGTCCCCGACAGTTTTTCCCTCGGTCACTTATTTGATCATTCGGGGAGGAATTGCATCCCGGACCGTTATTCCTTCGATCTGCGATATATGGCTGGTACCAATCTTTATTTAGCCTTGATTCTCTATCGACATCCCTCTGATCTATACCTGTCGACCGATTTGGATGTACTGAACCTGAATGGGCTCCCAATTGGTTGTCTTCAACCCTGATCTTCGACTAATATCGGTTGTGAACATCTGCCCAAGTCACAGCTAGGTACTCGATCAAATTTTGTTTCAACTAGCATGATTCTATCGAACTCCGTTCATTCAACCCTTGGGTGAAAGCCTGAACAACCCAATCATCAGTGACTGGTGGCAACTCCATGCGTTCCATTTGGAATTGAGATACGAACTCCCTTAGAATCTCGTTATCCCTCTGTTTCACTTTAAAGAGGTTTGATTTTCTTGTTGCAACCTGTCGCGTCCCCATTTTTTCCTCTCCTTTCAGATTGGTCAGGGTTTTCAACATTATTGGGACAACTCATTTCCTTTTGGGAAAGGGGGTATAATGAGTTCGAAGATTTGCCACCTAACGAATTAAGGCGCGTTAGGGAACCTACTATGGGTCATTCATAGAACTAATTGCATAACCAGAGATTGGGTAAGGGCTTGAGATTACTTCAAATGGAAGGTGTTAGGCACCCCTCAAAGTCCACAACCGTGGGTCCCGGCCAAACATACTTTGTGAATTATTCAAGTAGCAAGTAGATAGTCTAAGCACACATATGTAAACAAACAAAGGTCTTAACAGATTAGCAGTCCAAGCACACATATGTAAAGGATAAGGGAGGTCCTAAGTTGTTTGTCCTATAGGATCATATCTGTGCAATGCCCGATAATCACTCCTCAATGAAGGGCTACACGCTGCATTAGCGCACAGGTCATCATATCCTTTTCTACCCATTATCCCCCCCTTAGAGGTTTATTAAGAGAGTTTTGTTTAACGAGCTCTAAGCGTGCTGTTACCTATCCCTTCCTTGTAGTCCTGGAGGATTTTAGGACCTCTAAGTAATGGCAGTTCTAGACAACCCCCTAAGGTGGTAAAAGGGAAAATTCTAGGCGACAGGCAAGAACAAGTAGGACTAGCAGATAAGTGACAGAAAAAGTTAAGAAGCTCAGATTCACCTTCACACATAATGCAAATAAACAACACGTCTCAAACACAGACAAAGGCAGTTTTATTAGAAAAGGATCCGAAGACAGGATATCAAAGTGAAATCAGTGCACATGAATATGCAACACTGCTTCATACAAACTTTAACGACAGGGCCCTAATCAGTTTACCCACTTATTTAAACCTGTTAGCCTTTAAGCAGTAAACACAATAAAAATAGTTTTCCGATTTTATAAAGATTAATTACTTAAGGCTCGCTTAGGCATGGGACTGCGCATAACAGTTACAAGTTGTTTTAGACAGTTTGAGAATATTTAAGCTTCAACAATGTTGTTCTAGGTGATACAAATCTGAGAGTGAAAGGATTGATACCAGTTTTATTTAGAAAAGCATGACAATATGTGAGACTGTTTTATACTTTTTCGTGGATCAGTAGTTAAACTAGGTGTATTCAAACAAATGCAAAATAGAATCCTAGAGCATGGTATCTAATATGCACATAAGAATGGCAGAGTTATTAAGACATAATTTCTAAATGCACACAAGAGTAACAACATTCTTAAAACATGATTTCTAAATGCACAGAATTCTTAAGGCATGATTTCTAACTGCACACAAGAATGACAGTTTTATGTCAATGTTATTTATTGTCCTAGGATCAGGATCTCTAAGTTATAGGCTGATACAATGCAAAACATAGATTAATGACATGTGATATGCTGAAGAAGTAAATATGAAGTCCTAAGAACAAGATATTTAATGCATGTTTGGCATGATTTGGATGAACCTATTAGTCCTAAAACATGGATTCTAATGCAGATATAAAGAATATAAAGCTTAAGGCATGTTCTCTACCCAATAGTGTCAACAGTATCATCAGCTACCCTCCCCATTTCAGTAGCCATCCCCAATATCTGTTTACAAATAAATTATTGCAAACCAATAGTTGAATGAATTACATAAATAAATAAAAAGAGAAGAAGTTAAACTATAGGGAGCCTGAAGCAAGCCCATATATATCCTGAGGATACCAAGCCTCTATAACCTCAAATGCCAAGAGTTTCATAGCCAATCTCATGTCCGGGTGTGTCAGAATTCCCTAAGAACCTCAAGGATCCCGGGCAGTGCTCACACCCAAACTTTCATAACAAGAACTGAGTAAGTGCAGTGTGGAAGGGCCAGCCCCAGTGTGCCAGAGTTCAGAGGGATCTCAAAAGGATCCCAAGGCAGTACACACACTAGAGGGGCAGAACCTAGGGACTTAGGATTAAAGTGAGAGTTCTTGGCATAGTTTTGAAAAGGTTTTGATATGAAAACAATATTGAAAAAAGACTCAATTAAGTAAAGAGGTTTTATGAAAAATAGGAGTTGATTAGTAGTAAAATAGTTTGAATAAAAACAGTGTAAACATTTGAAGAATCAAACAAACAGCAGATTAACTCAGAACAAACAGATGACTTAACAACATGACTCACACAGGGGTATTGGGAATTGGGGACGTATACAACACACACAGTGAAACACATAACAAACAGAAGCACAAAAGCCTTTTTTAGGAGTTTATGGGATTAGGGAATAACTAATAATGCAGACATAGTACACGTATATGAATTTCAGAAGAGATAGTTAAGGTCATACTTGTACTAACAGAGTTACACATATAATCAACACTACTTGAAGTAACAAATTATTTTTCCAAAACAAATTCATACCAGAAACTGAGAACACAAACAGACAAACGTTCAAACATACACAAATGGGGTGGAGTCAGATTGAGACATACTACAAAGGTACTAGGCAGGTTCATAGACATGCTGATCATAAGTTGAATTAGGACAGAACTAATATATGCTAAGTGAAACAGAGATTTAAACATGCTAGCTGCATATTGAATAGCCAAATAGTAAACAAGAACAAAACTGGGAATCAGTGAACTAAAGTAGTAATAGAACACATAGGGTTTAGAAATTGAATTGAATCAGAACATACCACTTAAGGAGAGTAGACACAAAATGTAGAGCGGTGTAATGCAAAGCTAGCATTGGCTTACAACCGACTAGTTCAATAGAAGTAGCAAGTAACAAGAAAGAGTAGAAAACTTTAAGTGTAAGAGAGTGTTTTTGAACTTGTGTCCGTGTTTTAGAAGTGAGAATAGAGAAGAGTATATATAGTAGTTAAGAGCAGAGTAGAATAAGGTAAAGGAAATAATTACTCAACAATTAAGGGAATCACTGAATCAATCACATAAGAAGTTGAGAATAGACTCCTTTAATTAAGGACAATTGACCAAACGGTAATAATAGTAGTCTAATTAAGGAAAGAACGGACCAAATAAAGGAATTCAAAATAAATAAATCAGGGGTCTAATTTAAGGGAAGAATCATTTAAAGGAATCAGTAAATATACAACAATCAAAAAAGGCAAGAACGACTAATTAGGGTCGTAATCATAGAAATAGACAAAACTTAGGCATGCAGATCCTTAACAAAGCAAATCGGTGAATCAGAAATTCAAAATAGTACTGATTTAAGGGAATAAAATATAGGTTTCCACAAGTAAACAAATAGGCTAAACACAATTTCATGAACACACAAAAATCGATCGAGAAATCGAATCAGAAACCCTAATAGAGACGTACTAGGGTAAAATCATAAGGCATTCAAATTAAACGAAGGAGAAGTCATATGAATCAAAGTACAGAACAAAGTTATGTATTAAATAACACGAATCGACTCAGAATCCAAACATACTGTCAAAAATTAGGGGTTTTAACGTAAGCTAGTTATATTCGATTAAAACACATAAGATCTAGAGAATAAGCATTTAAAATCAGAAAACGATTTGAATAAAAGGTTTTCAAGGAAACCGTAGTTAGGAAGAAATGAAAAGACACTTGAAAATCAGAAGGTTTTTTCGTAAAAACAAGCGAAAAACAGCTCGATCCATCTCAGATCTGGACATATCTGAGAAGTTCAAGAGATGAAAGTAGGTTTTCGTAAAAATAATGCAGAGATGAATATACCGGCTTAGAAACCCATAGGTTTAGGCAAAAATAGAAGATCTTACTCAAAATCAAGCCATGCGGCCTGAAACAGACAAGAACAGGCCTAAGGTGTGAGTGGACCGACCCTCGTCCCTTGAGGGACTTAGAGACAAGTAATACCGGCATAAGAGAGACATGAGAGGCCTGAGGGTGGTGAGGAACCACCATGGTTGACGGCAAGCGAACACGGTGAGGAAGATTAGGGTTAGGGCAGAGGGGGTTTGAGAGAGAAGGAGAGGGGTGACGACGGAAAGGGTGAGAGGGAACGAGGGGTTTAGGGGCAGGTCATTAGGTTAGTTAAGGAAAGAATAAACATGGATCGTTGATAAAAAATGATCAACGATCAAGATTTGGGCGGATTGGGTCGGGTAGGATTTAGGTTTTGGGCCTGGGGTCTTTGGGTTAGGATTGAAATAAAAATTGGCTATTTGTTAAAAACGCAAGATAAATTAATTAAAAATAATTTATAAAATAGTTACTAATTATAAAAATGAATTTCATGCATAGAAATATTTCAAAAAAATGATTATTCAGTATTTCAAAATACAAAAGACTAATTTCTGGTAAAAAAAAGTACAAAATTATATGCATGGGCTATAATTGCAAAGTCATTGCAATTATAGCCAAAAGGTGTCAACTTGGCCATTTATTGAATAATTTGGTCTTAAAAGGACCATAAATAATAAATTAAATCAAGAAATTTCTTTGAAAATTTGTAATGCAATTATATAATTATTTATTGGAAATAAAACATTGGACAAATTAATAAAAATGTAGAAAAATTATGGAAAAAACCAATTGCTACCAATGCATGATTTTGAAGGTATATATGCAACTAAAAATATTTTGGGAAAAATTGGGTATCAACAACTGCCCCTCTTTACCCGAAAAGGATGAAAGAGTTGTCGGGTAAAGATATGATGGCCAATTTTGACTGAGCGAAATGGTTAGAGAGATTTAGGCTGTACCCTGGCTTCTGTGCTGCCTACATATCCCTGGTTTTACAGGAATCAGGCCGTATGTGGTTCCGGATTCATCGGTGAGATATACCAGTGAAGTCGTTGCAAGAACGGACACAATAGCTAGGGATAGGTGAAAGAATGGTTCACGAGAGAGGTCAGATTTAATACAGTTGAGGGAACTAGAGCGGGATCGCTCCTACTAGGATAGTAGTTACTCTGGATCACCTGCAAATAGAGATAATACGAGCATATATTTGTGCGAAAGATGCAGATTCCCGTCGGACCATGAGAGTTGTCTTCGGACGGTTGAGGATGACGTCCTTGGACCATGACGTCCTGGGTCATGAGTTGATTAATGAGATTCGCAGGCCATGAAATGATTTTCTCGGGCCATGAAGATGGTGCCTCCGAACTATGACGCCTTTGAATAATGATATACAAATTTTGAGAGATCCTCAGGCCATGACATGGTGTCTTCCGGCTATGAGGATGATGCCTTTAGACTATGGCGCCTTTGGGCAGGTTGGCGATATTTCAGCTCATGAGATGCAATAATATGATGTCAACAAGACAGAGCTTAGTCTTGTGAAGCAGAGGGTAGAGCTTAGCCCGAAAGAAAAGAAAAGGAGAGACAACGCTTAGTCTCGGCGAAATAATGTAAATTGGATGCAGAGCTTAGCCTTATGCAGGTATGGAGACAGCTTAGTCTCATGCAAAGGAAGGCAGAGATTAGCCTTATGCAGATGCGGATGCAGAGATTAGCCTTGTTCAGGATGGAGACAATGCTTAGTGTCATGCAGGGGAAGGCAGAGATTAGCCTTATGCAGATGCGGAGGCAGAGATTAGCCTTGTGCAGGATGGAGACAAAGCTTAGTCTCATGCAGGGGAAGGCATAGATTAGCCTTATGCAGACGCGGAGGCAGAGATTAGCCTTGTGCAGGATGGAGACAGAGCTTAGTCTCATGCAGGGGAAGGCAGCATTTAGCCTTATGAAAAGGAAGGTAGAGATTAGCCTTATGCAGAGAAAGGCAGATATTAGACTGATGCAAAGGGAGGGCAGCATTTAGCCTTATGCAAGGTGAAGGTAGAGATTATCCTTATGCAGATGAAGGCAGAGATTAGCCTTATGTAAGGTGAAGGCAGAGATTAGCCTTATGCGGATGAAGGCAGAGATTAGCCTTATGAAAGGTGAAGGCAGAGATTAGCCTTATGCAGATGAAGGCAGCGATTAGCCTTATATAGAAAATAGAATGAATAGCAGAATTTCTTAGCTGGTAGCAGATTTTGATAATGTGATCGTTGTGAGGATTGTGACTTTGCGGCATGTTTATCCTTTGTCCCTACATCCAAAGAAAAATCGTGAGTTTGTAGATGGGGGAGGTTGATTCGTGTCCCCGCTGGATTTACGTGTCCTTCTTTGCTTAGTCTAATGATCCTGTTTGAATCATCGGGGTAGCGTTTGGCTAAACATAGTTACCTTACAAACAAACATGCATAGTTTTGTAAAGACATAGTAAAAATGTACTTTAAGTATTTTAGATGAACCGACGACCGTGACAAGATCCGAGACATTGCAACCTCCTTTGCCATGGAATTTTGAGGGTCCTCCTCAAAATTTACCCCAGTTAAATGGATTGACATCTCCGACTGTTGTACGTGCTGCGATCGGCTAAACTTGCTTCGGAATTTTGAGGGTCCTCCTCAAAATTCTGCCCCAGTTTCCAATTATGGGGCGGAAATAAGATTTTTATTGGTTTGTGACCGAACCCACAGGGCTGCCTACGTATCCCCTCTTAAACGGGAATCAGGTCGAGTGTAGTTCAATTTACAGCATTTGATAGAAGCATAAAGAGTTACACATAGTATCGTTTAACTGCATCTGAGTTGATTGGCTTTGGCCAGACTTCTCCATCCATTTCTTCAAGTATGAGAGCTCTTCCTGTCAGTACTCTGTGGACCATGTAAGGACCCTTCCAATTGGGAGAGAATTTCCCTTTGGCTTCATCTTGATGCGGAAAGACCTTCTTCAACACTAGCTTCCCTTGGTGTGAACTGTCTAGGCTTGACTCTTTTGTTGAAGGCTCTTGACATTCTGTTCTGGTAGAGTTGCCCAGGACATACTGTTTTCATTCTTTTTCCGTCTATGAGGGCTAGTTGCTCATAGCGGCTCCTTATCCACTCTGCATCGATGAGCTCAGCTTCTTGTATGATTCTCAAGGAAGGAATCTCCACCTCGACAGGAATAACAACTTATGTACCATAAACCAGCAAGTAGGGAGTTGCCCCGGTTGATGTGCGGACTGTGGTGTGGTATACCAATAAGGCAAATGGCAGATTCTCGTGCCATTGTTTGTGATTTTCTACCATCTTTCTCAGTATTTTCTTGATATTCTTGTTGGCGGCTTCTACAACTCCATTCATCTGAGGCCTATAAGATGTGGAATTCCTGTGTCTGATTTTGAAAGTCTCACACATGGCTTTCATTAGATCACTGTTGAGATTGGAAGCATTGTTGGTGATGACTGATTCTGAAACTCCAATTCGACGAACAATTCGGTCGCAAACAAAGTCTGCCACGACTTTTTTAGTCACTTCTTTGTAAGATGCTACTTCGACCCATTTGGTGAAGTAATCAATAGCTACCAGTCCCATTTGAGGTGGTAGGCTCGAGCAGTCCAATGACATCCATTCCCCAGGAGGCGAATGGCCAAGGTGATTTTGTTGTATTGAGCTCGTTTGGCGGCACTTTTATCATGTTTGCATGTACCTGACATTGGTAGCACTTCCGAACATACTGGATGCAGTCAGTTTCCATGGTTATCCAGAAATAACCGGCCCTGAGTATCTTCTTGGCCAAAACAAAACCATTCATATGCAGGCCGCAAGTACCAGCATGTATTTCTTCAAGTAGTTTAGAAGCTTCTTTTGCGTCGACACACCTTAGAAATCCCAAATCAAGAGTTCTCCTGTACAGGGTTCCTCCGTTGTGAAAGAAACTGTTGGATAACCTCCGAAGCGTACATTTCTGGGTATGATTTACATACTCCGGGTATTCTCCCGTTGCCAAGTATTCTTTGATGTCATGGAACCATGGTCTTCCGTCTGCTTCTTCTTAAACATGGGCACACTATGTTGGCTGGCTATGGATCTTTACTAGGATAGGATCAATGAAGTTCTTATCTGGATGCTGTATCATGGATGATAGAGTGGCCAGTGCATCGGCAAACTCGTTCTGAATTCTAGGGACGTGCAGAAATTTTGTCTTGGTGAACCTCTTTCTCAATTCCTCCACATAGTGCAGATACGGCAGTATCTTGGAATTCTTGGTGGCCATTCTCCTTATACCTGGTGTATAAGCAAATCTGAGTCACCAATTACCAGCAGCTCCTGAATATTCATGTCAATGGCCATGTTGAGCCCTAGGATGCAGGCTTCGTACTCTGCCATGTTGTTGGTGCAGGGAAATCTGAGTTTAGCAGTACCAGGTAATGTTTGACGGTTTCCGATACTAAGACGGCTCCAATGCCGACTCCTTTAAAGTTTTCCTCTTTGTCAAAGAACATCCTCCAACTGTTATAGGATTCAGCAATGTCTTCTCCTATGAACAGTACTTCTTCATCAGGAAATACGTTTTCAGGGTTTCGTATTCTCCTCCCATAGGATTCTCAGCAAGATGATCTGCCAATGCTTGTCCCTTGACCTCTTTTTGAGTCACATAGATGATGTCGAACTCACTTAGCAGTATTTTCCACTTGGCCAATTTGCCGGTGGGCATGGGTTTCTGAAAGATATACTTCAAGGGTTCCATCCTTGATATGAGATATGTTGTGTAGGCACAAAAGTAGTGTCTCAGCTTCTGAGCAACCCAGGTTAGAGCGCAACAGGTACGTTCCAGTAGAGAATATTGTGCCTCGTATGGAGTGATCTTCTTACTCAGATAATAGATAGCATGTTCCTTTCTCCTTGTCTTGTCATGCTGCCCTAGAACGCACCAAAAGCTCCATCTAGTACTACAAAGTAGAGTAATAAGGGTCTACCTGGCTCTGGTGGAACCAAAATTGGTGGCGTCGATAGGTACTCCTTGATTTTGTCAAAGGCCTTTTGACAATCCTCGGTCCATTTAGTTGCAGCGTCTGTCTTTAGCATCTTGAAGATTGGTTCACATATGACTGTGGATTAGGGTATGAACCGGCTGATGTAATTTAGTCGTCCTAGAAAACTCATTACATCCTTCTTGTTCTTTGGTGGTGGCAGCTTTCGGATGGCTTTGACTTTTGATGGATCCAATTCTATTCCCCAGCGGCTGACGATGAACCCAAGCAATTTTTCGGCAGGAACCCCGAATGCACACTTTGCTGGGTTTAATTTCAAGTTGTATTTCCGCAATCTGTTGAAGAACTTCCTCAAATCTACAATATGATCTGTGGCTTTCTTGGACTTGATGATGACATCGTCCACATATACCTCGATCTCCTTATGTATCATGTCATGGAAGATAGTAGTCATAGCCCTCATGTAAGTGGCCCCAGCATTCTTTAGGCCGAATGACATCATCTTATAACAGTATACTCCCCACAGCGTGATGAAAGCCGTTTTCTCAGCGTCCTCCTCGTCCATCCAGATTTGATGGTAACCGGCGAAGCAATCCACAAATGACTGGAGCTCATGTTTAGCATAATTGTTGATTAGGATGTGTATGTTTGGAAGAGGGAAATCATCTTTTGGACTGGCTCGGTTGAGATCCCAGTAATCGATGCAAACTCTGACCTTTCCATCCTTATTTGGAACTGGCACGATGTTGGCTAACCATGTTGGGTATTCAACCACCCTGAGTACCTTGTCGTTGATTTGTTTGGTGACTTCCTCCTTGATTTTCAAACTCATGTCAGGCTTGAACTTCCGGAGCTTCTGCTTCACCGGTGGGCACATTGGATTGGTGGGAAACTTTTGAGCCACGATAGATGTACTTAGTCCGTTCATATCATCATATGACCATGCAAATATGTATTCATACTCCTTGAGGAATTGTGTATACTCTTCTTTCTCTGGCGGTGACAGGTGGATGCTGATGCGGGTTTCTTTGACAGTCTCTGAATCCCTCAAGTTGATTACCTCAGTCTCGTGCAGATTGGACTTAGGCTTGTTCTCAAAGTCCTCTACTTCTCTGACGATTTCCTCGAGTATGATATCTTCTTCTGAATCACTGCCCTTTTGTTGAGTTGTCTCATTGCATGTCATAGTCGTTGGTTCATCAAGACAGGAAATAGTAATGTTGTATAGGTAAAAGTATGAGAAAAAAAATAATAAATATCGCTTCATTAAAACATAAAAGCGATTTTCAATAATTTAAACAAATGTTTCGGAACATTGGTAATTTTATTTAAAGCAGAATGCAAGAAAGAGAAATCATTTTCTTGGAAAGCAAAAATAAACAATGTTGTTCAGCCTTGCTACCCCGGGACTCGTCGAGCCCTGGATGCTCTGACAGTCCAGTTTCTAAGGAACGCTCCCTTGCTCAAATCTTGGATGGTAGGTCCTTCCTCCTCATCCTCCTCTACAATTGCACAACAGTCCATTTTTTGTACACTTGGAGGAGGAAGGAGGTGGAGGGCCTTTGGATCTGGTATGATAAGTTGATAATGCCAGTATGCATGAACCAACCTTTGGGGAATTGGGATAATCAAAATAAATAAAAACAAAAGGTAGCCAAGTCAGTAAGAGTTCTGATAAAAGTACTTGTGATATTTAAACATATATTGCGGACAGATGTAAATTCGCATCCTAATTGGGAGCCTCGTTGTGCCCGAGGTAGGCCTAGCGACAAGTTGATTTAGAGAACTTACATGCCAATAATTGCCTCATTTCATTAATCTAAAAGTAGATAAATCTAAAACGACACTAAATAAGATAAGTCACTAATGACACTCGACCTTATTACATTTGAAAAAGCAGGTAAATCTAATCTACTTGGTCCCAGAAGGACCTTCCCCAGGCTTGATCTTATTGGCTCTGTCGATCAGGTTCCCCAGGTCGTGCATGCCCAAAAACAGGTATACTCTCGCTAGATGCCCTCCTTCACTTCCCTTAGCATTCTGGCAGTCGGCGACTCTTTTCCTCATCTTCCCCTCTAGCTCCATCAGACCCTGCTCCAAATATTCCAACCTTTCATTAGATTTGATAGCCCTTTCCCTCCATTCATTGATCAGTTTCGTATCAGTCTTGTGTTGCTCCAGATGCTCGGCCTCGGACTCACGAACCCTTTTGTGCAGTTTATTGTATTTCACTTGGGCTTCAGCAACTTTGTCTATGACCCTGTTTCCCAACCGATTCCTGGCTCAACTATCCCTGCTATGCTGTCTTCCAACCATGACAGGTAAAAGCGCACATGCCCTGCGTGGTACCTGTCTGGATCGATGGTGTTCCTTTCTACAATAACCTTCAAATGCCACATATGCTGAGCTTCACATTTGTACGGGATGTCATCGTCCTAAAAATCTGCCCTGTAATGACTCATTTTAGAAACTCGCGGTATGACTTGCTTCCTACCTGCCTATCTCAGAACCCTGATGGGAACATAAGGATATATGCCCCTTAACTCGATCAACACCAGGTGCGGAGCGTCCCTCGATCTGATGATGAACCCACTAGTAGGGAACCATTTGAGCATCCATTGAACCTGGTCCTCGGTCAAATTGTCAAAAAACTACGCCAATTCTGTAGCATTTTCTAGTTGAGCAAACCTGTCTGGGATGTAAGTCATTCTCTTAGGGTGATGGAAGGCTATGTGATTATTCCACGCCCTTCGTGGAAACTCTTGATGATATTGACCCCTTTGCAGATGCTCCAATAACCAAACATGTAGTAGCAGATTACAACCCTCAAAGTGTTTGAACCCCTTCTGGCGGCGGGCCAAGGCTCGGTATATGTCTGCTATGATCATAGGGATAATGGTATATGTTTTCCCCTCGATCCCCTCCATTAAGGTTTTGGCTACATAGCCAGTCTAGTGTGAATCATGTCTCCTTTTCTTGGAAATACTATCATACCCAGGAAGTAAACAATGAACACAAAACCCTGCGGTGAATATGACCCAAGGAAGTGATAGAGAATTCATCATGGAAGATACGATAGGATTTTCTATGGCCGTATCATTCATAGAGGTAGTCAAAAGTTATGTAGGACTCCTTCAGGCACTCTAAATCATCATCCTTTTTCAAAACCATCATTTTCAGGAACCCCCTAGTGGCACGGTTTTCCGGCACCAATAAACCCCGATTGTCCCAAGGTAATCCAGCGAAGCCCCCTATCTCCTCTAAGAGAGGGGTCATTTCTATGTTGCCAAAATGGAACACAGACCTTTCTCTGTCCTAGAACATAGTGGCCGCTTCGATCAACATATTGCTTGGTTGGATATCCAGTAAAGAGGGTATGTTTTTTAGGACCCTTTTCACATGGTCTTTGTCACTTGGCGAAAGGTCCTCCCACCAATCCAACAACAATGGTGGTATTCTTTGGACCATGTCGAACCTGGGGACTTCATGCCTCATCTTCTGCAAAACAAATAAGGTTAGACCCTTTTCCCCTCCAGATTCAACTACTTATACATCAGTGAATAGCATATTGGCACTTATTTCTCCAAATTAATGCACAGATCGTGGTTGCGTCCGTTGAGATTATGGAAACCCCAGTGGACTTCTGGACAAGGCTTTTCCTAAAGGTTGTTATGTGGACAACATATTAACCCGGCTAGATTTGACCATGATACATGTACATTCATAATCAGAGTAAGGTTATTATTAGGGTCTATACTGGTACCCTCAAACGGACAACTTGAGGGGGAAAGACACTGAACTGTCGACTGCACCGCTGATCGACTAGTTTTACCGCAAATAAGCTTTTTCGAATTTGAAGGGTGATATATAGGAAGAGCGCAACCACTCATCAAGCGTTGATATAGGATTTGTATAGGCACGAGTGGAATATGATGTTGAGCATGATTATGCAGCAATAAGAAATGAACACGTTGTCACACATTTGCACATTATGAAAGCGATAAATAGAACAGTTATAATTGAAAAGCAGTTACAAAGGAAAACAAAAAGAAATATGTCAGTTTTTTGAAAAAATAAATACTTGGGAGAGTAAACAATTAATTTCACATAAAGGGGAAAAGGAAAGGGTGCAGGTATTTAACAAAACAAGGCATACTTAGATGAATTCACAAAACAGTTTGTTATGGTAAAAGCCCAGAATACCCAACAGAGTCGCCATGTTGTCGCGCCCCTTTTTTCCTCTCCTTTTGGATTGGTCAGGGTTTTTGACATTATTGGGACAACTCATTTCCTTTTGGGAAATGGGGTACAATGAGTTCGAAGAGTCGCCACCTAACGAATTAAGGCGCGTTAGGGAACCTACTACGGGTCATTCATAACACTAATTGCATAACCAGAGATTGGGTAAGGGCTTGAAATTACTTCAAGGGGAAGGTGTTAGGCACCCCTCAAATGCCAAGAGTTTCATAGCCAATCTCATGTCCGGGTGTGTCAGAGTTCCCTAAGGACCTCAAGGATCCCAGGAAGTGCTCACACCCAAACTTCCATAACAAGAAATGAGTAAATGCAGTGTGGAAGGGCCAGCCCCAGTGCGCCAGAGTTCAGAGGGATCTCAAAAGGATCCCAAGGCAGTACACACACTGGAGGGGCAGAACCTAGGGACTTAGGAGTAAAATGAGAGTGCTTGACATAGTTTTGTAAAGGTTTTGATATAAAAAAAGACTCAATTAAGTAAAGAGGTTTTATGAAAAATAGGAGTTGATTAGTAATAAAATAGTTTGAACAATAACAATATAAACATTTGAAGAATCAAATAAGCAGCAGATTAACTCTGAACAAACAAATCACTTAGCAACATGACTCACACAGGGGTATTGGGAGTTGGGGACGTATACAACACACACAGTGAAACATATAACAAACAGAAGCACAAAAGCCTTTTTTAGAAGTTTATGGGATTAGGGAATAGCTAATAATGCAGACATAGTATAGGTATATGAATTTCAGAACAGACAGTTGAGGTCATAGTTGTACTAACAGAGTTAAGCATAAAATCAGCACTACTTGAGGTAAAAAATTATTTTTGCAAAACAGATTCATACCAGAAACTGAGTAAACAAACAGACAAACATTCAAACATACACAAATGGAGTGGAGTCAGGTTGTGACATACTACAAAGGTACTAGGTAGGTTCATAGACATGCTGATCATAAGTTGAATTAGGACAGAACTAATATATGCTAAATGAAATAGATATTTAAACATGCTAGCTGCATATTGAATAGCCAAATAGTAAACAAGAACAGAATTGGGAATTGGTGAACTAAAGCAGTAACTGAACACATAGGGTTTGGAACTTGAATTGAATCAGAACATACCAGTTAAGGAGAGTAGACACAAACTGTAGAGCAGTGTAATGTAATAACTAGCCTTAGCTTACATCCGGCTAGTTCAATAGAAGTAGCAAGTAACAAGAAAGAGCAGAAAGTGTAAGATAGAGTTTTTGAACTAGTGTCTGTGTTTAAGAAGTGAGAATAGAGAAGAGTATATATAGTAGTTAAGAGAAGAGCAGAATAAGGTAAAGGAAATTGTTACTCAGCAATTAAGGGAATCACCGAATCAATCACATAAGGAGTTAAGAATAGACTCCTTTAATTAAGGACAATTAACCAATCGGTAATAATAGTAGTCTAATTAAGGAAAGAAGTTAAAAATAGACCAAATAAAGGAATTCAGAATAAATAAATCAGGAGTCTAATTTAGGGAGAGAATCATATAAAGGAATCAGTAAATATACAATAATCAAATAAGGCAAGAACGACTAATTAGGGTCGTAATCATAGAAATAGGCAAGACTTGGGCATGCATATCCTTAGCAGAGCATTGGTGAATCAAATTCAAAATAGTACTGATTTAAGGGAAGAAAATATAGGTTTCCACAAATAAACAAATAGGCTAAACACAATTTCATAAACACACAGAAATCCGTCGAGAAATCGAATCAGAAACCCTAATAGAGACGTACTAGGGTAAAATCATAAGGCATTCAAATTAAACAAAAGAGAAGTCATATGAATCAAAGTACAGAACAGAGTTATGTATCAAATAACACGGATCGACTCAGAATCCAAACATCAGAAAATGTTTTGAATAAAAGATTTTCAAGGAAACCCTAGTTAGGAAGAAATGAAAAGAAACTTGAAAATCAGAAGGTTTTTTCGTAAAAACAAGCGAAAAATAGTTCGTTCCATCTCAGATCAGTACAGATCTGAGAAGTTGAAGAGATGGAAGTAGGTTTTCGTAAAAATAATGCAGAGATGAAGACACCGGCTTAGAAACCCATAGGCTTAGGCAAAAATAGAAATATCTTACTCAAAATCGAGCCATGGCGGCCTGAAACAGGCAAGAATAGGCCCAAGGTGTGAGTGGACCGACCCTCGTCCCTTGAGGGCCTTAGAGATAAGTAATACCGGCATAAGAGAGCCATGAGAGGCCTGAGGGTGGTGAGGAACCACCATGGTTGACGGCAAGAAAACACGGCGAGGGAGATTAGGGTTAGGGAAGAGAGGGTTTGAGAGAGAAGGAGAGGGGTGACGGCAGAGAGGGTGAGAGAGAATGAGGGGTTCGGGGGTAGGTCATTAGGTTAATTAAGGAAAGATTAAACCTGGATCGTTGATAAAAAATGATCAACGACCAAGTTTTGGGCGGGTTGGGTTGGGTCGGGTAAGATTTAGGTTTTGGGCCTGGGGTCTTTGGGCTAGGATTGAAATAAAGTTGGCTATTTGTTAAAACCCAAGATAAATTAATTAAAATAATTTATAAAATAGTTACTAATTATAAAAATGAATTTCATGCATAGAATTATTTCAAAAAAAAATGATTATTTAGTATTTCAAAATACAAAAGACTAATTTCCGTTAAAAAATAGTACAAAATTATATGCATGGGTTATATTGCAAACTCATTGCAATTATAGCCAAAAGGTGCCAGTTTGGCTATTTATAGAATAATTTGGTCTTAATAGGACCATAAATAATAAATTAAATAAAGAAAGCCTTTGAAATCATTTTTAATGCAATTTTATAATTATTTATTGGAAATAAAATACTGGACAAATTAATAAAAATGTAGAAAAATTATGGAAAAATACCAATTGTTACCAATGTATGATTTTGAAGGTATATATGCAATTAAAAATATTTTGGGAAAAATTGGGTATCAACACAACCTTTATGGCCCCGACGTGTGCTTTTACGAATTAATCTGCCCACATGGAGAATGAATCGATGGAATTCAGTGGCAAGTTGTGATACCAAATCATATCTCCCTTCGACAGGGTCTCTCCGAACTTCTTTAGCAATACAAACTCGATTTTGTCCTCCTCCAAATCATTACCCTTAATGGAGCACGTGTAAGAGGTAACGTGCTCATTGGGGTCATAGGTCCCGTTGTATTTGGGTATGTCTGGCATACGAAACTTCTTTGGAATGGGATTCAGAGCCGCGCTCGGAGGGAATGACTTTTGCACAAACTTCTCTGAATCCATTTCTTTCAAGATCGGTGGTGCCACCGGTATCTGGTCAACTCTGGAATTGTAGGTCTCCACCTTCCTATCGTTGGCCTCAATTTTCTTCTCTCTCGATTATATTCTCTTAGTGAGCTCCTCTAGCATCCTCATTATAGCAGGATCGGTAGTTGAAGTTTTATCACCCGATCTTTCAGGCACTGGCTCCGTACGGCGAGTAACCTCCTGTTCGACCTTACTTGGTGCTCTGTGCTAATTTTGCAACTGAGCAATGGCATTTTATTGAGCTAGAAGCATTTCAAATATTACTTGGATACTGACTCCTTCGCCTCCTCTGCCCTGTGTACCTCGACCATCGGTTCGCCCCTCTCTATGTACACTTCCTTCGGGGTCTACGCCTAAATCCGCATTCAAGGAAACATGCGAACTGCCATCAACCGGATTGACGGGCAGTGCTCCTCTGAGGTCGGCCTTTGGCACCTCGATTCCTAGAAAAATAACATTCTCATTTTCTCCGTGGAGTCCGAGGCCATTGTCGTCGTGTGTATACATTTTTTTTGAGTTTGACATGATTCAACGTGAAAACAAAAATTCTTGACAAGAAAAAGTGTAAAATAGTGTATTTTTCCAGAATTAGCACTGAACAATCACTATTATACTTAGCCCTACGGTGAACACCAAACTGTTTATCTCGAAATACGAGTAACAATTAGACTTGTATTGTGGTTTTAAGGATACGTGATCTGATTCAATACTAATTAATAAATGACGAATTAAACAAATGAATTGAACGTTAAAAATAAATCAAATCAGTAAGTAAAGAGCAGCGTATTATTATTTATCAGTGAATCTATATGGTTACAATTTATATAATGGAGGAATCCTAAATAAGGTACAACTCTAATTTCGATGATTGATGTCAATAACCGTTAGTGGTTCCGTTACTCCCGATATTTCCGCCGAGATCCATGGTCGATTATTGATATCTCGCTATTCCGTTGCTCGATTTTGGTCATGCCCGATCTTGATCCTTCGATCTTCGTGTCTTCGAGCTCGAGTTCGCTTCATTATGATCTTATTCTTGAGGCAGTCTCTCGATCCCATAAAATCGGACATACTCAATTTTGACCGTATACAATTTCTTTATTTATTGCATTTGTCTTATTTATATCACCATGTTAGCGGTTTATAACAGAGGGAAGACGAGGTTAGTGGATTGTCAGGTATATTTCCACCTATAGTTAAATTTCATAATATCTACCCTTTTTCTGATACACACTTCCCCTACTTCTCCTCTCCTTGAATTTTCCTAATTTCCATTCCTCTTGTCGCCATTTTTTGTTGTGACATAGTGCTGAAATTCTTTATTGTTACTTGATTACCTTGCTTCTGCGTACTTGCTAATGCTTGTTGATTTCTTGAGCTTCAATCACCTTCTGCGTAGGTATCCGACTCCTCTTCCCCATGGATGCACACGTTAGGGTTACATGCGATGAGATAGAAATAGAGTCGGTGAAGAAGTTTTTCTATTTTTGTATTTTCTATTTCCTAGTATTACCATATTTTCATGTTCCTTCTATTTTAGTTTCCATGCTTGTGAACGATTTTCCCCTTATTTCATGTTAAAAATCTCTTTATTTATCTTAACAGGCCACTGATTAACACTCTCCATATGGTGAGTAACATGCCTGAAAGATTAACTATATGGAATAAGGACGACGTATTGATTCCCAAAAAAAAACCCAAAAGAATATTTTTATCCTCTTTGTGTACGGGTAAAATCGAGGGCAATGTCTACCTTGATTCCCCAATGAAAGAACGAAGGGGCAACACGAATTCGCGAGATTGTAATCGGGGCCAGAGACACATCATATCGAGACCCGGGAATGCTGAACGATATATCCGACTTCAAACACGGTAAAGAGAGCACATTGTGATTCATTTATCTGTTATTCTTAATTATTTATGTTAAATTAAACCACATATCCCTTAAGACGCATACAAATTTAATTATTATCCAATTTTGAGGTAAACAGTTTGACGTCCACCGTGGGGCTAAGGATTATAGTGGTGATTTGATACGAATCTCCATAACACACCCTATTTTATGCTAGTTTTTGAAATCGTATTTTCAGTTCAGCTTAAAAATGTCAAACTCTTAGTCTGTTCACTTAAACGTTGACTCCGGGGCCATCAAGGTCGAGACTAGAATGTCAGATATTTTCAAGGTCAAGCAAAGGGATAACGAGATGCTCAAGGATTTTGTGTCAAGATTCCAGATGGAACGGATAGACCTACCACCGATTGCAGATGATTGGCCGTTCAGGCATTCACTCAGGGTCTCAACCCCTAAAGTTCCTTGGCCTCTCAATAGTTAAAGGAAAATTTGGTGGAGTATCTGGGAGTAACCTAGCTCGACGTCCACAACAGGTATCAGTCGAAGATCAAGGTCGAGGACAACCAACTCGGGGCCCCTACTGGGTTTGTTTACCCCATCAAGACCGATGATAAATCTAAGAGAGCCATTGATCAAGATGCAAGACCGGTCCGAGATCAATATCAACCATACAACATGGACCGAAGGGGAAATAGATCTGGGCGTCACCCCACAAAGAAACGAGAAGAGAGGCGATCGAGGTCCCAGTGGCCGAGGTCTGATGAGAAAGAATGGGTTCGACAGGCTTCTTGGGAGCAAGGAAGCACCGAGATTATCGGAGTACAACTTCACCTTGTACATTGCCAACATTGTGTCAGCCATAGGGTGCATCAAAGAGACCAAGTGGCCCCGACCATTGCAGTCCGACCTACCCAGAGAGATCCTAATTTGATGTGTAGGTATAACATCACTCACGGTCACAGGACCGAAGATTTCCAACACTTAAGAGAAAAAGTTGCTCGGTTATTCAACAACGAGCACCTCCGAGAATTCCTGACTGAGCGAGCCAAAAACCACTTCAGGAATAGGGATGCCAACAAACATGTCAAGCAAGAGGAGCCTCAGAACGTGATCAACATGATCATCGAAGGAATCTATGTTTCTCAAGGGCCAATGATAAAACACACTAAACTATCTATCACAAAGGAAAAATGCATAAGGGATTATGTTCCAGAGGGAGCCATTTCCTTCAGTGACGAAGATGCTGAGGGCATAGTAGAGTCTCACAACGATGCACCAGTAATATACGTACTTATCAATTAATCTCGAGTTAAACATGTGCTAATTGATCCAAGTAGCTTGACCAACATCATCATATCAAGGGTCGTAGAGCAATTGGAGTTACAAGACCAAATCCTACCATCAGTTCGGGTATTGAATGGATTTAACATAGCGTGTGAGACCATGAAATGATAGATAACCTTGCTAGTAAACACTGCTGGGACAATCCAATAAACAAAGTTCTATGTCATCGAAGGGTACATGAGGTACGATTCTCTATTCGGAAGGCCATGGCTCCATAACATGAGGCATGTACCCTCGACCTTGCACCATGCATTGAAAAATCCCACACCGGGGGGAGTCAAAAAAGTCTACGAAGAACAGTCGGCCGCAATTGAGATGTTTTTTGTCAATGAGGTAATCCTAATGCCCGTGGTTTCAACATCAAGGAACACGGAACCGACCAAAAAGAAAGATATTAAATAGAAATCATCGATTTCAGTCTCAACCGAACTGGAGAAACAGGAAGAATGAGGAGCAGACGAGGAGGACGTTACGGCATCCCGAGATCATTCATAGCTCCTAATGACACCGACATCGCCAAATCAACTATGGAAGAGTTGGATCAAGTCATATTAAGCGAGCATCTGCCGGGTCGAAAGGTATACCTAGGAATGGGGTTAACCTCCGAGCTTAGGAAACAACTTATTGATTTTCTTAAAGTTAACACCGATTGTTTCGCTTGGTCCCATCTGACATGATAGGGATCCCACCAGAGGTAACAACTTACAGCTGAGTTTGGACCCAAAGCTCTATCTGGTTAAGTAGAAGAGGAGACCACATTCCGAGATCAAACATGCGTTCATCAAGGATAAGGTATCCAAACTTCTAAACATAAGATCCATATGGGAAGTCAAATACTCAAATTGGTTAGCTAACATAGTGGTAGTATCTAAAAGAAATAAACTAAGGATTTGTGCATATTATAAATACCTAAACAAAGCATGCCTAAAGAATTATTTACCTTTTTCTAACATCGATCGAATGATCGACGCGATGGCCGGGTACGAGATACTCAGTTTTATCGATGCCTATTTCGAGTACAACCAAATTTGGATGGACCCGGACGATCAAGAAAAACTTCTTTCATAACCAAATTCGGCACCTACTGCTATAATGTAATGTCGTTTGGATTAAATAATGCTGGTGCCACCTACCAACGCCTAGTAAATCGGATGTTCGAAGAACAAATAGGGAAATCAATGTAAGTTTATATTGATGATATATTGGTCAAGTCCTTGCGAACAGAGGAACATTTGAAACATTTTCAGGAAAGCTTCGACATACTAAGGAAATACAATATGAAGCTAAACCCGGAGAAGTGCGCATTCGGGGTCGGTTCGGGTAAATTTCTCGCGTTCATGGTATCCAATCGGGGGATAGAGATCAATCCCAAAAAAAATAAATGCTATAGAGGATAGCACTACAGTAGACAACGTCAAGGCAATTCAAAGACTGACCAGGCGTATAGCCGTATCGGGCCAGTTCATCTCGAGGTCCATGAACAAGAGCCATCTATTCTTCTCACTATTGAAGAAGAAGAATAATTATTCCTTGACTCCGGAATTCCAGCAATCTTTAGAAGAACTCAAACGGTACCTGTCGAGCCCCCCTATGCTGCACACTTCGAAGGCAGACGAACAAGTGTACCTCTACTTGGCGGTTTCTGAGGTGGCGGTAATAGGCGTCTTGGTTCGGGAGTAAGAATGTACGCAATTTACTATTTACTATGTCAGTAGAACTCCAGGTGCTTCTGAATCGAGGTATCCTCACTAGGAAAAGTTAGCACTCGCTTTGCTAAGCGCTTCCAGGAAGCTAAAATCATACTATCAATGCGACCATATATGTGTCCTAATCTCTTACCCTCTGAGGAATATCATGCATAAGCCCGAGCTATCGGGCCAGTTGGACAAATAGGCCGTGGAAATTAGCGGGCACGATATCGAGTATCGATCCCGAACTGCCATAAAATATCAGATTTTGGCAAACTTCATGATCGAGTTTATGCCGTCCTTAATAACCGAAGTCGAAAAGGAGTTACTGCTCACCTCGGGGGCTAATTCGAGAATCCAAACCCTATTCAGGGACGGTGCCTCCAATGCGAAGGGGTCCGGGATCGGTATCGTGTTGAAACCACATACAAGAATAATAATTAGGCAGCCTATTAGAACTGTAAAATTGACTAACAACGAGGCCGTGTATGAGGCCATGATTGCAGGTCTAGAACTGGCTAAGAGCCTTGGGGTCGAAGTGATCGAATCCAAATGCGAATCCCTCCTCATCGTAAATAAAGTCAACGAAATGTTCGAAGTAAAAGAAGAACGGATGCAGCGGTACTTGTACAAATTGCAGGTAACCCAGCACCAATTCAAGGAATGGACTTTGCAGCATGTACCCAGAGGCCAAAATAGTGAGGCTGATGCACTAGCTAACTTAGGGTCGTCAATCGACTTCAATAAATTTAGCTCGGAGGTAGTGGCGCAACTGATGAACTCGATGATAGAAGAAGGTCACGCCGAAGTAAACTCAACAAGTTTGACTTGGGATTGGATGAAAAAATACATAGATTACTTGAAGACAAGAAAATTGCCTTCGGATCCCAAAGAATCGAGAGTCGTGTGCACCAAAGTTGCCAGATTTAGCTTAGTCGAAGAGGCATTACTCAGGAGATCGTTATTCAGCCAACTGGCCAGATGCTTAGGGTCGGGAGAGACCGAATACGCCATGTGAGAATTTCACGAGGGCACTTGAGGGAACCATTCAAGGGAAGGATCCTTAATTAGGAAGTTAATTGGAGCCGGCTACTACTGGACTGAAATGGAGAAGGATGTGAAACACTTCGTATGAAAATGCGACGAATGCCAAAGACACACCCCGATTACCCATCTATCGAGAGAGATTCTCTACTCGATCCTATCTCCATGGCCTTTTATAAAGTGGGGAATGGACATCGTCGGTCCCCTGCCATGGGCGCCCGGTAAAGTTCAATTCATACTATTCATGATCAATTATTTTTCCAAATAGGTCGAGGCTCAAGATTTTGAGAAGTTCCGAGAGACAGAAGTCATCGACTTCATCTGGGATCACATAATATGTCAATTTGGGATACTAGTCGAGATCGTTTGCAAAAACGGGAAACAATTCATCGGCAGCAAGGTGAGTAAGCTTTTCGAAGATCAGAAGATCAAGAAGATATTATAGATGCCTTATCACCCTGGTGGGAACGAGTAAGAAAAAATCAATGAACAAAACTATACTATAAAACCTGAAAAGGAGGTTGACCGGTTCGAAAGGAAAATGGAAGGAAATCTTTCCCGAAGTCCTGTGGGCATATCGTATGACTTTGAAGTCAAGCACCAGGGCGGACCTGTTTTCTTTGGTCTACAGAGTTGAAAACTTAATACTAGTTGAGGTAGGGGAACCGAGCCTCAGGTTCTAGTATGCTACCGAAGAGTCAAATAGCGAGGCCATGACCATGAATCTAGAACTATTAGACGAAAAGTGGGAGGTCTCCATGGTTCGGTTGGCTGCCTAGAAGTAGTAGGTAGGAAGGTACTACAATCGAAGAGCCAACCTATGACATTTTCAAGTCGGGGACTTGTTATTGAGAAAGGTAACACTACACATCAGGAACCCAAACGAAGGGAAAATGGGCTCGAATTGGGAAGGACCGTATCGAGTTGTTGGAATAACCGACAAAGGTTCATATAAACTCGATGGGGGAAATGGTATACAACTACCAAACAACTGGAATATGGCACACTTATTGCGGTACTACTGCTAAGGTACAAACCTGATTCCTTTTTAATTTTGTTACATTACGGACTAACCTCTGTAGGTACTCGACTAGGGGCGGATGTGGCTATTAGGTTTGAAAGCACGTGTTTCACTCTTTTTTCCTTGAACTGATTTTGTCCTAAAGCGTGTTTTTCGATAAGTTTTTAATGAGGCAATAGTAAAACGTGCTACCTTAGTTTTGAAGGCCGTCCTTAAACCGGAACCTATGATCGTTTGCACCAAATTAATAGTATCCGAGCTCTTACAAGTTCAACCTTGAATACTAGGACCATTACCCCTAGAGTAAGATCTTTAGGAAGGGAAAAGAAAATTTTATGTGTCAAAAGCTAAGGCTTGGTGGTTAGGATTCATTATAAGGGTCAAACGGTCATGCGAACTGTGCCTATATAGTCCACTCTAACCACGACACAAGGCTTATGCGCCTACGATCATGTACCTTATATATTAAATAATGAATGAAATCTTTGCTTCCCTTATAATTTATTACTGCGATCACTTCTCCATTCCTGGATCCTAAAGCTCATGGGCTACCCTAATCGGGGACTGTCGACAGATAAAAATTCGGATGACCTGGGATATCAAATCTAAGAGGCACCAAGCCTATTAGGTGGGTTCCCGAATATGAAAGGCTACGACCGCCCTAAAAACGGCTCAGAGACGTACAAAGTCCGTACCCTTACATAAAATCGAAACAAACTAAGAGGTTACCCTCAGCAAAAACATCATCTAAGACACTTAAGCATCTTAAAAGCCATTAACTATATTGAAATCTAGAAGCCTCGAGTAACTCGGAGTTGGCATCGAAATTGGGCCTCATTCGGACCTCCAAAGAACGAATACTCTAGAATACATTTGATTTTATGCTAAGGCATTTAAAACAATCTGCAGATAAAAAATTGCAAATAGATTTTGGAAAGTAAAGATAGGGTATTTCCCAAATGGGTAAATTTTATATATTTCAAAAATATTTACAAAGGCATGATAAAACAGCCTCAAAATGAAGAAAAAAGAAAGAAAATATACAAGGGAATACTAAAAAAGAACTAAGGCATTTACGCCTGATCTTCACTGGGGCTCGACTCGTCAACAGAACAGTTGAAACCCTCGGAACCATCGAAGCCTTCGGGACCCCAAGCTCATAGAGTTCCTTTGCCCGGCGTCAAGTCTCTTCTCTTCCTCAATCTCAGCTGACAGGTCAAAACCTTGGGCATGGATCTCCTCGAGGGTTTCTCTCTGGGATAGTCGCTTTACGTACTCGATCTTCATCTTTATGTGGGCCTCGACTATCTCCACATCAGCCTTATACTAGGCTAGCATTTCCTCGACATTAGAGGAATCAATAGAAGTTACCTCCAACTTGGACCTCAACACGTTATATTTTTGGCTGAGGGCATCCCGTTCCATGACGGCTGAGTTCAGATGTGCTCGTTGTTCATCATTTAGCCGAGAATCCACTTTTGTAGCCTCTTTTTTCGAAGCCAACAGGTCCATCCTGCCCTTCCATGCCTCGATCGTGGCCTTGACCTCATCCATCTCAGCCCGAAGTTGTTCGATTAGGTCTACCTTCTCTTGGACTTGCAAAGTTGCGTTGTTAGTCACCATAAGTATCTTCTCTTTTTAGCCTCAAATATCCTTACCTTCTCGACCAGGACGGAATGCTCCCGCTTCACGGGAAAGTCCTCATTCTTATCCTTTTCTAGCTCGGCTCGGAGAATTGGGAGGTCCTTGAGGGCCTCGTCTTGTTGTTCACTTAAAGCCCTGTACATGTCCTTCTTCCAGACTTGCTCTTTGAGCTCGAACTCAAGCTGGCTGATCTCCAAGCGGGACCAAAGGAAGTTTTCATGATGAAGCATTGAAGCCTGAAAAAGAACGAAGTCATTAAAACATGTCTAAAACTAAGCAAATATCGCAAGGGATAAGAAGAAGTAGATGCCTTATGCGGCTAAGTGCTTATTGCGCGTCGTTGTAGAGGATATACATGCCTAATTCATTCATCTTTTCTTGCTCCTCCTCGATCACCAGGTAACGAAGGTAGCTGGCCACACCCGTGGGAGCGGACAAGGCCTGAGCATCTGGTGGGATAGTAAGAATTCTCGGCTCACCCGCTCCCGATGGAAAATCCTTGTTTGGGACCTCAAGGTGATTAAGCCCCGGAAAGTCCTCCAACGTAGCCATGTACATGCCATTGAAGAACATTTTGAGGGAATTATCTGGGCCTGGCACCATCTCGTTTGATTTCTCTTTGCCCGCTTGAGCCTCTTCGAGCATGGACTCAGTATTGGATGGCGTCTCCACGATGCCGATGACACCATCTACCTTCTTCAGGACAGGAGCGACTTCTCAGGAGGCCACGACCTTCGTCTCTCCCACTGGTTCCCCAGCTAGAGGGGGATTAACTTTGTGGTCACCTTTCCCGGTTGCCGCCTGCTCCCCCTTGTTGAGGGTCGACTCATGAGCAATGAACTCAAGGTCGTCGTCATCGGGATAATCCCTGAGCCGGTAGAGGGAATCAGAGTCCGCCCCTCCTGGACTTGGTGCTTTTTTTGCTTTTTCAGACACGGATGGTCACCCTCTTCTTCTTCATGTCGGGATCCGGGGAGCCTGGGGACTTCCTCTTCTTCTTCTTCTTCTTTCACTCCTCCTTTGTGGAAACCCCGAGTTGGCCCGAAGTGGAGGGTTCGTCGAGCGAGGACAGATCCTTATCCTCATCCAATGTCCTGAGCTTGGTTTTCTTGGGAAAACCCGTGAGAAGGAGAAGACTTAGTGAAATATAAGTTTCGTGTATGAATGTAATCATTTGTGAGAGATTCACCTTGGGATCAGGCCTCCCACTTTCCCTTCGAGATCTTACGCCATGTGCGCTCGAGGTAGGGAATTTGTTTGCAGATCCCCTTGATTCACACCTTGAAGTGAGGGACTGTATTAGGAACCTTGGCAACCGCTGCACGACGACAAACATAGGTAATTAGAAAAAGAATAAAAAGGAATGCCAAATACTCAAGAAGGAAAATACTTATGGGATGCCTTCCACTTTTTGGGAATCGGTAGAAATTCTGAGGGGATGAGATCTTTGGTTTCACCCAAACAAACCTCCCATGCCATCCTTGATCTCGATCCTCGTCAATGCTAGAGAACGGAGCCTTGCTTGCTCGGCGAACGAGCTTGATCAACCCTCCCTCAGAAGATTCGGGGACTATATAGACGAAGTAGATGGTCGAGGGTGAATCGAGGTGCTTCGGTGTTGTTCACGAAGTGTCAAAGGAGGATTACGATCCACCAAAAGGATGGGTGAATCTGCCCAAAGCAGACCTCGTACCTTTTCCAAAAGACAAGGACTATGGGGTCCACCGGGGAGAGCGTGAAGGGGTAAGTGTAAACACTTAAGTACCCATCCACGTGAGTAGTGATGTCGTCGTTGGGCCCGAGGACGACCACCACCTTGCCTTCCCGGTAGAGAGCATATGTACCTACATGCTCCCTCGCCTCGGTCCTGTTGACTGGAGTCCTTCTCGATGTTGAAGTCTCTCCCGATAGAGCATCCCCTGGGTATGAAGCTCTTCAAGTGAGACTCCTGGGCTACCTCAGGAATGGCCAACTCGGCGTATGTGGCCAGGTGGGAAGATGAATGAGCGGTTTGCTGAGTAATGAATTTGAAAGTTTTTGCCATAAGGATCTGGAAAATATGAAGGTTTAAAGAAAAAATATGAAAATTTGAAGACGGGATGAAGATATGGAGGTCTAGGTTGAAGATTCAAAGAGAATGTATTGAAGGTTGAGAATGAAGATATGAAGGTCTAAGGAGCAATGTATGAAGATTTGAAGGAGTTAAATATAAGTAGAGAATTCGAGTGTAAATTGAAGAGTTCTTGAATCGGAAAGTGGAGAAGTGATAAAGGGTCGGAGTTTTTATAGGGGGATAACAATCAATGTGCGGAGTTTCGCATTTGAGGATAGCCAACTAGTGGCTGACACATTTTCGAAGTCAAAGTGATGCGACGTTTTTCTAACCCAACAACTCGGTCGTAACGTACGAAGGAAGGAACCGGGTTTCACTTTCGCTTCCCATTGCTCAATAAATCTACCCTCCGAAAAATGAAGGGACTTATGTATACTGGTAAAATAGGGGGCAATGTCTGCCCTGGTTCCCGATGAAAGAACGAACGGGGAACACGAATCCGTGAGATTTTAATTGGTTCCTGAGACCCATTGTATCGAGACACGGGAAGGGTGAACGATATATCCGACATCAGACACGGTAAAGCGATGCACCCCAGACCGAGTATAACTTCTAGACCTCGGGAGATGCGATGGACGATTATGCACGACCGATAGAGTGTTGTAATAATCGTCCTCAACCTGACATACACCGCAAATCTTATTCAGAATCAATTATGGATCAATAATTACTGGGAAAAGAAGACTTTTACCTCTTTTAGACTTGTGCTAGGACTGAAATTCTCCTACTATATAAATGAGATATTTTTGTTTGATCTGACACAATGTAACGCTCAATTCAAAGTAATAAAGTTTATTTTTACCTTCTAGCTACTGTTAAAGGCATTAGTCACTTGTTCTATTCTTTATTCGCAATTGGGCTTGAACTGATGGTCTAATCAAGGACGAGGTCATTATTCAATCTAAGATCAGCCCGAATCTTAACACTGTGATTGGTTTGATAACTTATTTCGTCTTTAATTCATTTATCTACTATTCTTAATTATGTGTGTTGAATTAAACCACGTATTTTTTAAACCATATACAAAATTAATTATTATCCAATTTTACGGTAAACATTCTTAATCAACTACTATGACAATTATTTAAAATTAAGTAATTGATCTGGATTTTGATAGTTAAATAGAACAAGCTGAAATGGAAAGAGTGATTGGATCTGTAAATATCAGCTTTTATAGGAGCATAAAGAACATTTTTTTATTCTATAGTCTTTAAATATGTATAATTGAAAATTGTAGTTGAATAGTATCATATTCATGTACTTGTTATTGTACTAATATGTATTATTATAAAAGTATGAATACAATGTCGGTTTACAAAAATTACCTTATAATATTAAGCAAAATAACTCATAATAAAAGGACATAACCGAAATTTTAGTGTGATGACCCAAAAAGTCATCTCTCATTTTTATAGGTCAAAACGGTGTTCCGAGGCCTTGAAAATCTCCTTTTATCTCATCTCGTTTTGCGTGCACAGCCTGGGCGTATAGCCGGGAAGCTTTTATATGAAAAACTAAAAAAAATACTAAATTGGCCTTTAATATTGAATTTAAGTTGACTTCGGTCAACATTTTGGGTAAACAGATTCGGACCCGTGATTCGATGGTCCCGGAGGGTCCGTAGGAAAATATGGGACTTGGGCGTATGCCCGGAATTGAATATCAAGGTCCCAAGCCCGAGAAATGAATTTTTGAAAGAAATTGTTTTACTGAAAATATAAGAGTTTTTTTTTGGAAATTTGGTTATATTTGAAATTTATGGTATCGGGACCGTATTTTGGTTTCGGGGCTCGGTACAGGTTCCTTATGATAATTATGATATGTCTGTAAAATTTGGTAAGAAAAGGAGTTCATTTGACGTGATTCAGACCCGTAGTTGTGAAATTTGATACTTTGGAAGTTTTGGAATTTTTCTTTGATTTTAATGCTAAATTCATTATTTAAGATGTTAATTTAGCGATTTGATCGTATGAGTAAGTCCGTAGGATATTTTTGAGGTTGTGTGAATGTTTGGTTTGGAGCCCCGAGGGCTCGGGTGAGTTTCAGATAGGTGTCGGGGTGGTTTGGACTTAGAAAAATCTGATGTTTTTGTTGTTTGCTGGTGTCTGGGTTTTTACCCTATGCGAATGCGTGGAAACCCACGCGAACGCACTGAGCAGCGGGGAGGGGCCTGGGATACTCGCGAACGCACAGCTGGGCAAGGGCAACCCTGTGCGAACGCGGCTTGTCCAGTGCGAACGCATAGCTTAGGAGGGAAGCTGGGGGCTGGGTAGATTTAACCCTGTGTGAACGCGGCTCGTGGCTCGCGAACGCATAGGCCAGTGAAGTCAAGCCTATGCGAACGCACTGCCCTGGTTGTGAACGCATAGGCTATATTTTTCCCAATCTTTTAAAAACAGTAGCAAACACGGGAATAGACCCTATTTTCATATTTTCTTCCATAAAATCTGACCTTGGGCGATTTTTGAAGGGGGGTTTCATCACCTAATCATAGGTTCGTGTTTCTAATATCATTTTATTCATTTTCCATTAACACCCATTAGATTTCTAGGCCTAAATGTTGTTCTTCAAGGGTAGAAATTAGGGATTTTTGGAGAATTAGAGATTTTATAAATTTGGGAATTTAGACCTCGGTTTGGGGTCGAATTACGAAATAAATTACAAATTCGGGCTCGTGGGTGAATGGGTGATCGGGTTTTGGTCTGAACCTCGTGTTATGATCAAGCGGGCCCGGGGTCAATTTTTGACTTTTTGGGAAGAATGAAGTAAAACCTATAATTAAGCATTGGGATGAAATTTTTTGGCATTTATTTATGTTATTGAGTTGAATATGTCTAGATACAAGTGAATTGGAGTCAAATTCAAAAGGGAAAGCGGTAATCGAGGCTTGAGTTTGGTCGTGGAATTTGAGGTAAGTGTTTGGCTTAGCTTTAGCTTGAGGGAATATGTGTTGTGTCCTAATTGCTATGTGTAAGTATCATGTTCAACGTATATGTGAGGTGACGAGTACCTATACGTTGGTGTCAAGCATGCCCGTGAGTCGAATATTGTGATTTATGTGATTTTTTGTAAATAATATTTGAGTTTCACCTTATAGTTATCCATGTTGGTGAAAATTCCTTGATATTGAATAGTGTTGAGTATAAATTTTCAGTTGAAGATTTTTAAGTGAAGTTATGTACTAAGTGAGATTGGATATAGTTGTTTACCCTTGCCGGGATGGTATTAATTCCATTGTTAAATCTCTTGCCGGGACGTTATGGTTTATTTATGTTTAATCAGTTATTGTTCCTTGTTGGATTGCTATCATTTGATGTGTTTGGGTGAGGAAGAGTGTAAAAGCACGAAGGGTGATGTTGTGCGTGAGATTTTGAGTGAATGTTAATGAACGAAGGGTGATGCCGTGCCGATATTGTGATTGTAAAAGCACGAAGGGTGATGATGAGAGATAATGCACGAAGGATGATGTCGTGCCATGATATTGTGAGGTAAAAGCACGAAGGGTGATGTCATGCCGAATTTATTGATTCTGATGGTGAGGACGAGAGTAAAAGCACGAAGGGTGATGCCGTGCACTTATTTTCGTATTACTATTCCGTTGCTTAAATTGGTATCTAAATTGTGCCTTACCTCGTTATTTCCATTATTTGATATTTCCTCCCCTCAGCATGTTCCCCTTTTCCATTATGCTTAACTGCTTATTTCTCGTTGTATTATTTTTCTCCGCATACTATTAAACTGTACATGTTGATTTTGGTTGTCGTGTCCTAGCCTCGTCACTACTTCGCTGAGGTTAGGCTCGACACTTACTCAGTACATGATATCGGTTGTACTGATGCTATACTCTGCACTTTCGTGCAAATCCCGGTGTAGGACCCTACGGACATAGATCGAGGTTGCTGTCTTCAGTCCAGTAGAGACCCCGAGGTAGTCCTGCAGGCGTCCGCAGGCCTTGGCATCCCTTCCTACTTCTTTTGTATTCTATTCTAGTTATTTAAAAAACAAATGTACTTATTTCATTCAGATCTTTATATGTATTATTTATAGACGTTCCGTGAGTTTGTGACTCCAAAATTCTGGGATTGGTTTTTTTGTGGAATTTCGTAAAGGCATTAGTTCGAGTTTATATACCTTACTTCATTTCGTACTTTTATTTATGTTAAATGTTGTATTTCACATGTTATTTGATAATAATAAAGGAATAAGGTAAATTAAAAATTCACGTTGGCTTGCCTAGCGGGTTTAACGTTAGGCGCCATCACGGTTCCGACGGTAGAAAATTCGGATCGTGATATTTAGATATTACCCTTATAATCGTATTAATTTTAGGACATAATGCTCTATGTTAAGAATCCTACATGATTACCATTTGACATCATATTATTATAATTACTTTCGGATTATCTAAACAATTCATTAGTAAATAATATTGTAATGAACATGAAATATCCAGCTATGAAAAGCATCTTCCATAGATATAGTGACCTTTTATGTTCTATGAAGACTGAGATTTATATATATATCTAAAGAAAAATTCAATATTAAATAATATTGATATATTTAAGAGTTCACTCAATATCTGAGATTTCTAATACAAGAAAAATTAACCAAATTTATGCTTCAAAAACCAAATTAATTAATTCTTCAAAGAGACATATCCATATTGGACATATTATCATATATGTAGGACTTTGTCTAACATGTAGGAGTTTGAATACAATTAGAAATTTGAAGTCAACTAAAATTTGTCCACCTTTAATTTATAAAAATTAATCAGGACACATACATTGAAATAACTCTTATAAGGAATCATATATAGAATGCATAGTTATAAAAATTAATCAGGACACATACATTGAAATAACTCTTATAAGGAATCATATATAGAATGCATAGTTTGTAATGGAAGAGAAATTTACTGCCGACGAAGTAAAATTATGAAGGGAATATGAATTGAAATTGAGCAGCTTTTATATCATTATGAATAATAAATAGATCGTCCCTCCAATATTGGTAATTTACTACTTGGAGACTTTAGAGTCCTGGAACATATATTAATGGAACATTAAAAGGTGAAAAAGAACAATCAACTGATCTTGAAGAGGAAGTTTACTGTTTGGAGGAGGTTGAAGAGGAAGTCTTCTTGCTTCGTATCAAAAACGAAGAAGAGCATCCAATAAAAGATGATTTGGTTCTTCCTGAACACTTGATTATCGATCCCAATAATAATAGTAGTGCACTTAATAAGAGAAATATTTCTATCATTAAATTAAAATACAATTTGTGCAAATCGCATGATAGAATTATAAAGATATCTTAGCTAGCAGAAATTAATATGTTGATCAACTAAACAAAAGGTTGATTGCAAAATTTAATAGCAAAAACAAAATATTTTTCTATTTTTTACTCAGCAGAAAATGATAACAATAATTACTACCAAGAAAAATTCTTAAATACTTTAATACCAAATGACCTTCTACCATACATGTTTGTTGCCAAGTTTATTATTTCTTATGTATGTTTGTGTCACCGTTTGTACAATAGACTAAGTTAAAATTGATTTTCCATTATATATAGGTTAATTTTGAAGAAAAATATACCCGTCATGCCACTGGAAAACTTAGATACGCCGAATAGCTTATGTAACAGCACACAAATGGTATATAGAAGTTTCAACAATAACGCCATACATGCAAAATTTATGATACTGGTCAATGTACTTCTAAGTATATTCTTATCCCTGAGTTCAACTTTCATCTTATGAAACTAAGGAATACCCTTTTAAATTTATATGAATATAATTTTTAGTATGTTTATGTTTTGTAGATATAATAAATAAAGCACAAGGACAAACATCCTAAATGTCGGACTATATTTATCGCAGTATATTTTCTTGCACGAACAACTGTATGTTTCACTTTCAAAAGAGATTTCAAGATCGACAACAATAATTCTGGTTAAAGCAGAACAACCAAAGCATTAGGAGGAAGCATACACAAAAAAATATTGTCCACAAAGAAGTGTTCATTAAGATACGATCATATTAGATACTTTTAAACTATAATACATAATTATCCAACTAACCTGACAAAATTGATCATTTGTGTAAGTTTTGATGATGTCCTTTTATTTTAATGTAGTAATATTTTTCGGCATTTAAACGATTGTTGTATTATTAGACATAAAATTTCTCTCATTAATTAAATTTTATTATTTCTTCATACAAATAATGTTTAAATCATCACATGTCATTATCAACGTACAATACACACGTTCATAGATACTAGTATTAATAAAAGGTTCTATACGTCCTGAGGTAGAGAACAAACTTAAGAATAATAAGAATATGAAGGCCAAGTTTCATTAGTAAAAGAAAATGATCCGTTCTTAAGTTAGGTTCCCCCTTGTCACACACTTGTCCGGACACTCTCACCCTCTCTATCTACATTCATTTTCACAAAATCTCTCCTTCTTCAATTCCTTTCTCTCTCTCTCTCCTGAATTTTCAGCTTGTAACAGGAAACTTATAAAAATTATCTGTGACATGGGAGAATCGACCAAGTCTCCGATTTCGGCCGCAAAATATTATGGCATTCTTGGAATATCAAAATCTGCATCCCTCACAGATATTTGCAAAGCTTACAAACATCTTGTCAAGAAATGGCATCCTGATAGAAACACATCCAACCAAGCTGAAGCCGTAGACAAGTTTAGATCCATCAATGAGGCCTACAGGGTACGTACGTGACCTGCATGCCTCATTTGTCAAGCCATCCGATTCGTGCAGTAGCTTGGCATAACTTGACGCTATAATTTTAGGCATAAAATAAAGATGAATATAATGATTAAAATATCAAAAGAAAAGAAAAAAAAAGAAACACCAAAGGGTGTTGACGTTACAAATAGAGTTAAAAAGATTTATATATTGCATTTAATTCCTTGGAGAGGTTTCACATTAATTATTCTGCCTAAAAGGTACTGAATGAATATTGCCATAATAATATGAGAAATATACTTAATGTGCAGGTTCTTAGCAAGAAAAAGAGAGACGAAGAAAACTTATTGAAAAGTTCAGATGAGGATGAGTTACAAATTTCAAGCCCCACGCTCCTTTCGAGAACGACCAGTCGGATCAGTCCAACAGTAGATTTTTACACCTCCATGCCATGTTTTTCGATGAGTGGAGCCAGCACTCCCACCACTCCTGGCACCCCAATATCAGATCAGACCACCCCAAACCTATTCAAAGTATCAAGCAAAAGAAACACAACCCCTCCTATCATTTTTTCCCAGTCGACTTCCAGGAGAAAGCCTCAGTCAATCGAGAAGAAGCTCGAATGTACCCTTGAGGAGTTGTGCCATGGATGCGTCAAGAAGGTCATGATTACAAGAGATGTCATTGCAACCACAGGGTATTAATCTAACTTCAACTTAATTTCCTTTCCAACCACAGGGCATTTAACGTTTTCAAAACATGCATGATGGTGATTAGGAGTGGAAAACGGGCTGGGCGGGTCGGATATGGTTCGGGTTGAAACAGGTAATGGAAAAAACGTGTAAACTATCCGACTCGACCCATATTTAACACGGGTAACAAATGGATTAACCGGCGGATAAAATGAGTAACCATATTATCCATTCATGACTTCATATTAGCCTCAAGCTCTAATATGAATTTGTTGCCCCTTGCAACAATTTTTCTAATGGATAATATGGGTAATTATCAATATTCGACCCGATTTAAAAAAGTCAGTTATCCAACCCGGTTTAATGGGTTGGATTGAGTGGATAACTATTATTTTTAACTATCTTGTCAGGTCTAATGGAGATGTTCCTGCAGGCTTATTGTTAAAGAAGAGGAATATGTAACAATAAAGGTAAGGCCAGGATGGAAAAGAGGAACAAAAATTACATTTGAAGGTAAGGGGGATGAGAGACCAGGCACGCTTCCAGCTGATATAGTCTTCTCGATTGATGAGAAAACACATGCATTGTTCAAGAGAGAAGGAGATGACTTGGTGCTTGGAGTTGAAGTCCCTCTAGTCCAAGCTCTCACTGGTTGTGTAATCACTGTACCTCTTTTAGGTGGAGACGAGATGACTATGTCATTTGACCAAATTATTTATCCAGGTTTTGAGAAAATCATACCAGGCCAAGGAATGCCTAAACCTAAAGAAGACAGTAGGAGAGGGGACCTTCTTCTTCAGTTTCTTGTCCAATTTCCTTTAGATCTAAGTCAGGAACAAAGGTTCGAGGTTGTTAGCATACTAAAACATTGCTCTTGATGATGATGTTGCTAATTTATTCGAGGGTTAGAGATTCTTATTAGAGACCATAGGAGGATTCTTATGGTCCAATTTGTTGTCGAATATAACTTACTTTTGATTTGAATGAGGAACAACCGGCCACATGTTATTATTGTAGTAGAAAGACTGGTCTTAGATATATATTCATAGGGGTTCTTTTCTCTTCATGTGTTCTATATATAAAGATGGTAGTTGTGCTCCAATTTATTGTCGAATTTTCTTTAGACTTTTGCGAGGAACGAAAGCCTTGAGCAGAGGTGTTCATGATGTTTATCCGAAAATCGGATAATCATTGAATTTATACTTGATTTTAAGGATACCTATAAATAGATTATGGATTAGCCATCATACTAACTCATATTTTTAACCAAGAGTTCATCTTGCTAATCATTATTTTCTTCTTACAACATTTTAATTTCGGTAACAGCTACAGATTAATTCCTTCATCTGTAACTGTCAAACATTTTTGCCTATAAAAAGGCAGTATTTTTGTGAATTATCCAACACAGAAAATATCTCCATCTTCTCTTCTTTCTCGACAACTGTTTTGTGCAAATTCTAAACTTCCAGCCACGAGTGCACGTGTTTGGAGGTGTTGTAGAACCTTGGGGGGCGACTGATCTTAACGATTTGCACCCAGTCGGGCCGAAATAGCTTTCAAAGCAATGGCTTGCCATGGCACAGTATTTTTGATAAGTTATTTTTCTTTCCTTCTTGTTCTTAGTCAATATTATCTACCCCATTTTCTTACAATTTGAAAGAGATTTTACATATAATATTGACTAATAGCCACCACTTTGAATAAAACACTTCTTGATCTCTCAAAGCTTGAGCCTTTAGATGGAAACAATTATAAGCGATTTAATTTTCTTTGAACAATTAGAAGTTGATTATGTTTTGTTTAACTATCCTCCTGTTAATATTGTTGCTGAAAGTTCTAATACTGCTAATATTGTTGTTGATGATGATGCTGCTAAGAAGAAATTTGAAAAGGATAATAAAATAGTGAGAGGGCATCTTCTTAATCATATGACTAACCCTCTCTTTGATTTGTTTATAAATTATAAATTTGCTAAAGTCATATGGAACAGTTTGGAGAAGAAATATGGAGCAGATGACGCGGGAAAAAAGAAGTATGTGGTTGAAAAGTGGATTAAGTTTCAAATGATTGATAATAAGCCAGTCATGGAGCAGGTTCACGAGTATGAGAACTTGACTGCTGATGTTTTGAACGAAGGCATGTAGATGTGTGAGATTCTTCAGGTTAATGCTCTACTTAAAAGTTTCCACCTTCCTGGAGTGATTACAAGAATCAACCGAAACACTGTATACGGTTGAAATCGGGGCCACCCGGTTTTCCTATTTGATCGAGACTGGAACGTTGCATCGAAGGTCAGCTTCGGCCAAATCACGGAGATAAGGCATCGAGTTCGAGATCGAAGCCTCTTTCGAGATCGAGGTTGGTATCAATCGAAACCAAGGGAGATAGACACCAAGTAATACCGGAGATATCTTAGTAACGAAAGAGTGAGATATCCGTGACTGGTCGAGGTTCATGGCGTAAATCTCGGAACTGATCAAATCAGAAGCGATTAATTAGCTAATTTTGTGATTTCCTTCTCTAATTAGAGTTATACCATAAGTAGAATTTCTCTACTATATAGAGAGGAGTTCTAATCATTTGTAAGCATGATCATTCACATGATTAAAGCAATACAACTCTTTCTTTCTCACTTACATTATTGTTCATCAGTTTGTTCCATTTTCTAATGTTCTTGTACTTATCAGTTCGAGAGTATCTCGACTCGAGGGTTGAACCTTTATTTGAACTCTGGTTCGATTTATTTATAATTCAATTATGTCATTTACCTTCATATTTATCAATTAGTGTTGAGTGAAATCACATATCCTTAAAATCACAATATAAGTTTAATTGTCATCCAAATTTTAAGGTAAACAGTCTGGCGCCCACCGTAGAGCTAAGGATAATAGTGATTGTTCAATACTGATTCGATAACACAAACTATTTTACACTTGTTCTTGTAAGTGTTTTTTTTCCAGGATAAAACATGTCGAACTCACAAATAGCTCCCACACAGGGTGAGAATGGCCTCGGATTTCATGAGGAAAATGACAATGGAGCTGCTCCAGGGGTCGAGGTTCCTCAGGCTGATCTCGAGGGAGCACCAATTGCCAACCCAGTCGACGTCAGTTCACATATCGCCTTGAATGCAAATTTGGGCACAGATCCTGAAGGGAGCATACGTAGAGAAGGCCGATCTGGTGGTCGAGGTACGTAGGGCGGAGGAGATGGAGGAGTCACCCTCCAAGTAATATTCGAGATGTTATAGGCTCAACAAGCCGCTATTGCACAGCTACAAAATTAGCATCGAACGCCGAGTGGGGTCAAACCGGAAGTCGCCCGCCGAACCGAACTAGTGCCAGAAAGGTCAAACGCCAATGAGTCAGGGACTGACCCCGCTGTTATGAAAATGCTCGAGGAGATCACCAAACAAATTGAATCAGGAGAAAAGAAAATTAATGCAAATGATAAGAAAGTAGAAACGTACAACTCCCGGGTTGACCAAATACTGGGGGCACCGCCGATTTTAAAAGGAATGGACTCAAAGAAGTTTGTGCAGAAGCCGTTCCCCCCAAGTGCGGTTCCGAAACCCATTCTGAAGACTTCTGTATGCCGGAATCCCTAAGTACAATGGGACCACTAATCCCAACGAGCATGTCACCTCCTATACATGTGCCATCAAAGGAAATGATTTGGAAGATGATGAGATCGAATCTGTTCTAATGAAGAAATTTTGAGAAACTTTATTGAAGGGAGCAATGATCTGGTATCACAATGTACCGCCAAATTTCATCAACTCATTCAGCATGCTTGCAAATTCTTTCGTAAAGGCACATGTCGGGGCAATAAAGGTTACGACGAGGAAATTAGACCTTTTCAAAGTAAAACAAAAGGATAACAAAATGCTGAGAGAGTTCGTGTATCGATTCCAAATGGAACGCAAGGAATTACCACCAATCACAGATGATTGGGCTATTCAAGCCTTTACTCAGGGGTTGAACGAACAGAGTTCGATAGAATCACATTAACTAAAGCAGAATCTAATTGAATATCCGACGGTAATCTGGGATGATGTACATAATCGGTACTAGTCTAAGATCAGAGTCGAGGATGACCGATTGGGAACCCCTTCCGGTTCCGTGTATCCGAACAAGCTCGTAGGCCGAAACCAGAGGGATATCGATAGGGAACCTTGATCGAACAGAGATCGATATCAGCCATACAACATAGATCGCAGAAACGGCAGCCCCGGATGCAATCCCATCCAAAATGATCGATGGGATGATCCAGGATAGAGTTCTCAGGGACTCATGAGCAAAAGTGGTTTCGATAAGCATGACGATCCCAGAGAGGCACCATGATTATCGGAGTACAACTTCAATATCGACGCATCAGGTATTGTGTTGGCAATCGGGAGAATCGAAGATACTAGATGGACCAGACCCATACAAACTGATCCTTCCCACAGAAACCCCAATCTAATGTACAAGTATCACAACACGCATGGCCACAGAACTGAAGACTGCAGACAACTAAGGGAGGAGGTAGACCGTCTATTCAACGAGGGCCATATTCTAGAGTTCTTAAGCGATCGAGCCAAAAACCATTTCAAAAAAAGGGACGCCAACAGGAAAAACGAACAAGAAGAGCCACAACATGTGATCCATATGGTCGTCGGTGGGGTCGATATTCCACAAGGGCCCGTGTTAAAATGCACCAAAGTATCCATTACAAGGTAAAAATGGACCCGAGATTATGTGCCAGAAGGCACCGTATCATTCAACGACGAGGAAGCAGAAGCAATCTCTCAACCCCACAATGATGCTCTGGTAATTTCTATCCTTATGAATAATATTCAGGTTAAGCGTGTGTTAATTGACTAGGGAGCTCGGCAAATATAATTCGATCGAGGGTTGTAGAGCATCTCAGCCTACAAGATCAAATCATACTTGCATCTCGGGTCCTGAATAGTTTCAACATGGTCAGTGAAACAACTAAAGGTGAAATCATTTTACCGGTGAACGTAGCTGGGATTATACAAGAAACAAAGTTCCATATAATCGAGGGCGACATGAGGTACAAAGCCCTTCTCTGAAGGCCCTGGATTCACAACATGAGGGTAGTCCCTTCGACTCTCCACCAAATGCTGAAATTCCCAATGCCGGATGGATTGAAAACAATAAATGGGGAACAACATGCTGCAAAAGAAATGTTCGCGGTCGATGAGGTAATACTGATATCAGCGCTTTCGAAAACAAAGGGATTAGAAGTCAAAGGGAAACATGAGGTCAACTAGCAACCATAGCCACCAGCCTCGACTCAGTCGAAAAAATAGGGAATAGAAGAAGAGGACGACGATTACTGGACCCCTCAATCCTTCATTATTCTCGAAGATTCTGACGCCACCAAATCAACACTCGAAAAGCTGGAACATGTTATATTGATAGAGTACCAGCCTGAGCGAAAGGTGCACCTGGGTACGGGTTTAACCCCCGAACTCAAGAAATAACTCATTAAATTTCTTATTGATAATATGGATTGTTTTTCTTGGTCCCACTTAGATATGACAGGGATCCTACCAGAGATAACAACACATCGATTTAGTCTGGACCCAAAGTTCAGATCGGGAAAACAAAAGAGAAGGCCCTAGTCCGAGGAAAAACATGCATTCATCAAGGACGAGGTAACAAAACTTCTCAAGATAGGATCCGTTCGGAAGTTAAATATCCCGAATGGTTAGCAACCGTAGTTGTAGTCCCTAAAAAAGGGAACAAACTTAGGATGTGCGTAGATTATAAAGATTTAAACAAAGCATGTCCCAAAGACTCTTTTCCTCTGCCGTATATCGATCGCATGATCGATGCCACGGCCAGCCATGAGATCCTTAGTTTTCTCGACGACTACTTCGGGTACAATCAAATTCAAATGAACCCGGAGGATCAAGAAAAGACTTCATTCATCACTAAATATGGCACATTTATTATAACATAATGCCTTTTGGACTAAAAAATGCTGGAGCTACTTACCAACGCCTAGTGAACAAAATGTTCAAAGTGCAAATAAGTAAATCAATGAAGGTATATATTGACGATATGCTAGTTAAGTCCCTGCGCGCAGAGGACCATTTAATACATTTGCAGGAAACCTTTAACATATTGAGAAAATACAACATGAAGCTCAACCCCGAGAAATGTTCTTTCAGGGTCGGTTCAGGCAATTTCCTCGGCTTTATGGTGTCGAATCGAGGAATAGAAATCAACCCCGATAAAATCAAGAAATCGAAGACATCACAGTCGTGGATAGCGTTAAGGCCGTACAAAGATTGAGGCCGAGTGTGGGGCTATGATTGCAAGTCGCGAACTGGCTAAAGTCTTTGGAGCAGAGGTCATCAAGGCCAAATGTGACTCCCTACTAGTGGTAAACCAAGTCAACAGAACCTTCGAGGTTCGAGAGGATCGAATGCTGAGGTAATTGGATAAATTGCAAGTAACATTATATCGGTTTAAAGAATGGACCTTACATCATGTACCTCGAGAACAAAACAGTGAGGTCGATGCCCTAGAAAATTTGGGGTCATCGGTCGAAGACGACGAAATCAACTCGGGGACTGTCGTGCAACTTTCGAAGTCAGTGATCGAAGAAGGCCATGACGAAATAAACTCCACAAGCCTAACCTGGGATTGGAGGAATAAATACATCGAGTATCTGAAAAATGGGAAACTCCCGTCAGACCCTAAGGAATCAAGGACTTTGCGAATGAAAGCGGCACGATTCACTATGGCTGGAGATGGAACTTTATACAAGAGGATGTTTGATGGACCGTTGGCAGTGTGTTTGGGACCGGGAGACACTGACTACATCCTACGAGAAATTCATGAGGGTACTTGTGGAAACCATTCCGGTGTCGAATCACTGGTTTGTAAAGTCATCAGAGCGGGATATTATTGGGCCAATATGGAAAAATACACTAAGGAATTCGTTCGAAAATGCAGCAAGTGCCAAAGACATGCGCCGATGATCCACCAACCCAGAGAGCAACTCCATTCAGTCTTATCTCCATGCCATTCATGACATGGGGAATGGACATCGTCAGCCCTCTTCCATCGGCTCCAAGTAAAGCTAAATTTATTCTATTTGTGTCTGACTATTTCTCTAAATGGGTTGAAACACCGGCCTTTGGGGAAGTCAGAGAAAAAGAAGTTGTAGACTTTATTTGGGATCACATCATATGCCGATCCGGGATACCTACAGAAATCGTATCCGACAATGGAAAACAGTTCATCGACAGCAAATAACAAATTTCCTTGAAGATTACAAAATAAAAAGGATCTCATCCTAGTGGGAACGGACAGGACAAATCGACAAACAAGACCATCATTTAGAATCGAAAGAAAAGATTGAATGACACCAAGGGAAAATGGAGAGAAATTTTGTCCGAAGTCCTTTGGGCGTATCGAACAACGTCAAAATCTAGTACTGGGGCAACACCATTCTCCTTAATATATGGTGTCGAAGCTCTGATCCTGGTCGAAGTCAGGGAACCTATAGTCAGGTTTCGATACACAAAGGAAGAGTCAAATAACGAGGCTATGAATACGAGCCTCGAATTATTAGATGAAAAATGGGAAGCCGCCATCGTCCAAATGGCTGCACAAAAGCAGCGCATCGAAAAGTATTACAATCGAAGGGTCAACCTTCTCCATTTTAGAATCGGGGACTTAGTTCTGAGAAAAGTCACCCTCAACACCCGAGACCCAAATGAAGGAAAACTCGGCCCAAATTGGGAAGGACCGTATCAGGTCCTCAACATCATCGGAAAGGTATCCTACAAGATTGGCACGATGAACGGCGAGCAACTGCCAAATAATTGGAACATATCGCTCCTCAAACAATATTATTGTAAGGTATGACCTTCTCTTTTTCCATTTATATTTTATACTAACTTATTGTAGGTGTTCGACCTGAGGCATCGAAGTTTTCTCCAAACATGAATTCCTTAGGTCTGAAAGCATGTGTTGCACTCTTTTTCCCTTCGATCGATTTTTATCCCAAATGTGTTTTTCCGGCAATGTTTTTAACGAGGAAACCATTGTTCGTGCTAACTTAGAGCAATTCAACTATATCCGGGGCTTCTTTATAATCAACCTCGAATACTGGGGGCATCACCCTTGGATGTTATATTTTCAAGGAAAATACTTCATATCAACAGGGTCTCGATAGGTGAATTTTGTAAAGGGCCAAATGGTCAAATGAACTGTGTACATGTAGATTACTCGAGCCCTAGTGGAAAAATATGTACACATGTATAATCTATTGAAAAAAGTATTTTTTTTTTACCAGATTTTCTGTGCCTTTATTGAAATTTCTACTATACGATTTCATACTTATGATTTATTACAGAAACTGGCTCAAGAGCCTATCGCAACTAAAGCTCAAAAAGTTAACCTCGTACTCGAGGGCTGCTATCCAAAAATCGACATGTTCGAATTACTAAGCTTCAAGATTGTAAGACCTTAAAAAGGCAATCCTCGATTAAGAACGTAAGACCTTAAATAGGCAATCATCCATTTTATAGGCCAAGGCCACCCTACTCGAGGAGTAACACTTCGAACAGGTTTGAAGTATAATTGGGAAATAAGCCCAAGAGGAAGATCCCAAGGCTACGACCAAACTAACGCGGCTTAGAGACGTCCTAATTCCGCAATAAAAACAGGCTTTCAAATTCTTTTATAAACCGGTTGAAAAGGCTACCCTCGGCAAAATAACGGCCTCGACAATGTCAGCCCTCGAAAAACCTTAAGGGGTATCGAACTGTTGAACGTTCGAACAATTTACTACTGAACGAAATTGTGCTAAGGCATAAAAAAAAGTTACGCGATTAAATTTTTAAGCCGAAAAGGGAAAAATCCACTCTTATGAGGCCATATCGGCCCGATTCGAGAGCCTAGGGGCTATCATATTTTTTGAGTTCGAGAATTCATCCTCACTCAACTAAAACCTAAGGGTCTTCTTACTTCGAGTTCGAGCAAGTGCCCACTCGACTACAAAGGCTATATTAGTTTGACTTCGGCCAAGTTGCCTAAGATTCGAAGTCACACACATATTTTTCACAAGGCATGAAGTATATCAAAATTTTTACAAGGCACAAAGCAAATCAAAATTTTCACAAGTCAGAAATTGAGACAAAATTCAAAAAGGAAATGTTTCATATATGAACGAAGGTATTTACAAAGGACCAACCAGGTTCCTACACAAAATGAAGGAAGAAAATACAAAGACATAGCTATTCTCAGGGGCAGCTCCTTCCTCGAGGGCAGCTTCTTCCTCAGGCTCCTCGCTGTTGTGCCCCCTTTCTTCCTCACGGAATCGGGTTTCGGCATTCGATAACTCCTTTCCTTTTTGGGAGAGGGGTATGGAAATTGAAGAGTCTCCATCTAACGGATTTAAGGTGCGTTAGGGCACCTAATGCAGGTAACTCATGAAACCAGTTTACATTACCAGAGATTGGGTAAGGGCTTGAAATTAACTCGAGCGGAAGGTGTTAGGCACCCCTCCAGGTCCACAACGGTGGGTCCCGGCCAAACTCACTTTTGGTGAATTAGTCATTAAGCAAGTAAAGCAGTTTAAGCACACATATGGATTACAAAAAAGACATAGGAATAAATGGGTCCTAGGTTTAGTAGCCTATAGGATCACATTTGTGCAATACTCGGTAAACCTTCCTTAACTAGAGGGGTTACACGTAGCATTAGCACATATGGCATCATATCCTTTCTACCCAATTACCTTCCCCTTGGTGGTTATATAAGCTATTCTAATTAAACGTACTCTAGGCGTGCATTACCCGTCCCTTTTCTTATGGCCCTGAGGTGTTTAAGACCTCTAATTAAGGTAGTTCTAGACTAACCTAAAGTGCTTAAAAGGAGAAAATCTAAGTGACAACAAAGAACATATAGGACTGTCAAGTAAAATAACAATTAAGGGGCTCATATTTACCTCCACAAATAAACAGCTAATTAGCACATCTCAAACAAGCAAGATTTCAGATGTTTCAGAAAGTTCCTAGAACAGGATATCTAGGTGAGCATGACAAGCGGAGAATATGCAACATTGTGTTAAGGTGAAGTGATAGAAACCTAATCCGCTTGCCTACTGATTTGAGAATCTGTTGAATCTGGGCAGTTCACAAATAAGCAGGGCATAGTTTTACAATTCGCACGATTTCAATTATCCTACAGACTTTCCTAGGCATGGATCCGAGGTGTCCTATAAACATGTTGTCTAGGTACTGAACATTACAGAACTGATTTTATACATTTATCTCTGTAAACATGTTATCTAGGTGTTGGGACGGCTTTTAAACTTACCCTTATAGACATGGTTGCTACTGATTTTATGCGATATACGCAGGGTATTTATGTGAGTGCCATAAAAGTCCCAAAGCATGGTTTCTAATGCACATAAGAGAATGATCATGATTTTAGGAAGAATTAATAATAACCTAGTGACAGGATTTCTAAGCATACATGAATATGCAGAACTCTGGAAAGCAGAAGTTTAGGACAAATAATACGATGCACCTATAAACATGTTTTCTAGTGCACAAACAATCTTATAAGTGTGGTTTCCAATGCAAGAAAATAATCAAAATCATACTAAGGGCATGATTTCTACCCGGTTTCCCTTACAAAAAATCATATGAAAATCCCTCCCTTTTATTAATATCCCCAATATCTGTTTACAAGAATTATTATTACAGACCTTAAATGAATTGCTGTAATAAATAATTCTATACTATAGGAATCTGAATAGGCCCAAAAGTAAACCTGAAGGGCCAGGCCTTCAACCAATTAAAGTACCAATATCTCATAATGCCCAATAGGGTATCCTGGTGCGTCAAAGTTCCCAAGGGCCTCAGGGACCCTAGGCAATGCTCACACCAAGGATCCTTTAAAGAAAACAGTTTTTGTGCAGTGTGGAAGAGCCAACCCCAGTGTGTAAGAGTTTGGAGGAATCTCATGGATTCCTAGGCACTACAAACACTGGAGGGGCAGAACTTAAGTAATCTAAGAGTAGAAGTGAGAGTGCTTGACATAGTTGAGATGACTTTAGGAAAACAGACCAGGAGTAGAATAGTTTAAAAGTGAAAATACTTTAGGAATGGAAATACTTTAGAAAACATATTAGGAGTGAAAAACATGTTGAAAACCTTTTGAAGGAAAAGAAGGTTCAATAAACAACAACATGGTCACAAAAGCATCACATTGCCCGGATTCAACCTCAGTTTGTCAATTAGTTCTAGGTGTACAAACGGTTACACAAAAGGGAGCAGGGGTTGGGAACACAAGACACTTGAAACAAGAGCACATAAGGAGGATAAGAAGGAGAGCATTTTGAACAACAAGTACACAGAACAAGAAGGGGCTGATCGATAACCAACAACCAAATTCATAGCATTAGAACACAAACTACTGATTCAGAGTCTAAACAGGGAAATCATACTTGAAGCTAAAGTGGTAATAGACAGTAAAGCATAGAGACAGAATGCAGGAATAGTCATGATGAGGACAGGGGTCTACTACATAGAATTAGCCATGCCAGTTGGGGTTAATCAGATAAATTGGGAGTCTGAGATGCTAAAATGAGCATGCTAGTTTAAGGAAGTAAACATGAATTCAAGTAAATATGTTGGCTAAGATAACAAACAAGAAGAGTGAAACCTAGTATAGAAAGACACATCCTTAATAGAAGCAAAGCAACAAAGAGCACATAGATTTGAATCTCAGAATGACGTTGTGATAGGAATATACCAGTTAAGGAAGAAAATGCAGAAAGTAAAGTAGGTAGAATTCCACAGTCTAGCCTTGACTTTCAGCCGGTTAGACAAGCAATGAACACAAGTAGCAGAAAGAGAGACGAGAATAAAATTTTGTGTGTGTGTGTTTGAATTATTGTTCGTGTCTTTTAGAGGTAGAATAAGAGTGTATATATAGCACTTAGGGAGTAGAACAAGTAAGGTAAAGAGAATCAGAGTTCAATCAATTAAGGATCAGTCAACCAAATCACAGGATCAATTCCCATAAGGGAGTCCGGAATAGACCCCTTAATTTGGGGGTAATCAATTAACGGTCACAACATGAGGTTTAATTAAGGCAAAGAGTCCAAAATCATGCCATATAAAGAGTTAGTAAAATCCCCAAACTTCTATTCATTAATTAACGCAAGTAAAACAGGGAAACATGTCACAATAAGGAAATGTTTCAGCACACGAATTATAATAGGGTAATTAATAGGAAATAATCATTAAAAATATTTAAAGAATACTCATTTTATGGGCAAGAATTACTCAGATTCTCTAAATAGAAATCGATTAAGTAAAACCACACAGAAATACAAGATTTAACAAACAAAAAAAGCAGGTTCGAACCACTAATAGAGATCAATTAGGGCAAAAAATCCCAAAGAATACTGGATTTGACAGGGAAACATTTGAATCCAAAAGATGGAATAAATGAATATGACTGGCATCACAGAAATAACCAAGATATCGAAACAAAATTGAAGAAATCAGCATATCACACAGAATCCTCTAGGGTTTGAACATTCATGCGAAAATTAGTCAAGATGATGAAGAAACAATAATTAAACGCTGAGAAGTTAGAATAATCCTTGAAGAGAAGTCTGGGATGAACCCTAGTTTTTGAAAGAGTGATTAAAAATTGAAATAGTTAATTAAAACAAGGGATTTTAAAGGAAACACTTAATAATACTCGAGTTACCTCAGATCTATAAAGATTTGAGAAGGATCGACATTATCGAACTAGGGTTTTCAGAAAATAAAGGAGATGAAGAGAACCAGTCAAAAACCCCATGGATTCGTAATAAAAACAAGAGGAAATACTTACTTACAAACGAAAATGGCCTGAGACAAGCTGGTAAACAAGTTTCAAAACCAGAACAGATTGGCTTCCCTCGAGGTCTTCTCAAGGATTCATGAAATCAAAGAGCCATGGAGTATAGGAGACCAGGGGTGGTCGGAGAAAGCACAGAAACACCATAGAAAGGATGCTCTCGCCGGTGACGGCGATTAGGGTTAGGGTGAGTTGAGAGAGAATGGGAGATGTTAGGGAACGGGTGACGGCGAAAATGAAAAAGTGAAGGGGGTTAGGGTTGTTGGTGAATTAAAATGATAAGTAAGGTTGTGGACCGTTGATCTAAAAGATCAACAACCACGATCGAATGAGGCTATTGGGTCGGGTAGGTATAGTTTGGGCCTGGAGGGTGAAATTAGGCCAGTATATTGAGGGGTTTGGGCTAGTTTAATGGGTCAGGTCCGAAAAAAATAAAAGTAATAAAAGGGCTATTTGTTAAATACTCAATTAATTGGTAAAAATAATAATTTATAAAATAATTAACAGATTATAAAAAATAATTTTCATGCATAGAAATGTTTTAAAATAATTACTCAATATTGTAAAAAATATAACAAGCTACTTTCTAGTAAAATAATGTAATAATGCATGCATGTGTTATAATTGCAAATTTATTGTAATTATAACCCAAGAAGTGTAAATGTGGCTATTTGTAAAATAATTTAAGCTTAATATAAATATAAATAGCAAAATTAAACCATGAAATTGTTATAAAGTCCTTTGTGATGCAATTTGTAATTATTTATATGAGTAAAATACTGGGATAAATTAATTAAAAATATAGAAATTATGGAAAAATATCAATTGATGCTAATACCTAGTTTGAAGGTATATATGCATTTGAAAAATATTATTGAAAAAAATTGGGTATCAACACTCGCCATCTTCGGACCCACTCTTCCTGCCATCATCATCGTCGTCGTCATCAGAAGAGGCCAACAGTCTAGCATCGACTTCATGCTCTTTTGCCTTTGCTGCCTTAGGAGTGGATTTCTTCGAGGATCTGCCTCCCAGGTTGTCATTTTGCAAGCTCAGCAATCCAATGTACTCGTGTTTGAGCAGTATCAGCAGCCTCCCGTACTTGAGCTTGAGCGGCTTCGGCATCAGCCCTATAAATAGACACCATCTTGTCAACCTTGGCTTTTGCCTTTTCGGCTTCAACTTGAGCCTTTGCGAGTTCGGAAGCCAATTGAACCTCGAGCTCTTCTATCTTCTTTGCCTGAGCCGAGCACTTTTCCTTCATACTTTGAAGCTGGGCTTTGGCTGACGACAATCTGTCCAGAGCAGTCTCTTTCTCAGCAGCAAGGCGGTCCATGCCTTCCTTCCACCCGTAGGACTCTGCTTTCACTTGATCGACCTCCTCTCGGAACAACTCGATCCTCTCGATCTTTTGCTGCAGCTGTGATATTGAAATGTTAGCCTCCATTTCCGAATCAAGCGTGTGAACTTTTAGGAGTATCATTACCTGCTTGATCAAGTCGAACTGCTCCTCATGAGCCTTAGCCAGTTCGGCCCGGAGGTCTTTAATCTCCTCATCCTTTTGCCCACAATGGAGTTTGAAGGCATTCCTCTCCTCTAAAAGCGTCTGGAGGTCGGTCTCACACTGGCTCAACTCGGCCCGGGACTTGGAAAAATCCTATATAGAAAAGGAAGGAAGTTAGGCAAAAATAGAAGAATGTTACATCAACAAAAGAACTAAAATCTACCTGGTTCAGAAGTCGTTGGGCCTCTTCGAAGAGGGTGGATGCGTCATTCAGGTAAGAGGCATCGTCGACCCCGGTAAAGAAATCGTGAAAGGGATCCTCCCCATAGAGGACTCAGCCTACTTTGGGGGTCCTCAAAGATTGAGCATCCCGTATCGCCTCTTCGGAAAAGGTAGGAAGGGGTGGCGAGTGACCTGCAATCATTTCCCCAAGTGAGTCAGTTGGGGCGCTCTTTTCAACTTGAGGGATCTCGGGAACAGCCCCCTAAAATATACTACCCATTTGACGAGAAACAGCTTCGATCTCGGACGATTCGGGGACTTCTCCCGAATCCTTCTCCAAGGCCTCCTCAGAAAAAAGGCGGGGCCTCACCAACCACCACCGATTCAGCATCCTTGGAGGTCTCGACGGCTTTTATCACTCGGGTCACAAGCACCGAGTCACCATCTTCATTTTCTTCTTCTTCCTCCCTTAGTTCCCGAACTACATGGGCAGGGAGGGAAGCATCATCTATCCTCGATTTTCTAATTGAGCTCTTCTTCTTCTTGGGCTTAGGGTCCTCGGAGGTCGAGGCCCTTTTTCTCGTATTTTCCTTCGCCGGTTTCGGAACTTGAGCCGAAGCTTCCTCCTCATCAGATGGAGGCCTCATGGCCGCATCCTTGCTCAAGCCTGCACACAAGGAAATTACATAAGTATAAAGAGATATTACCAATTCATCAGATATGTAAAAGAGGAATCTTACCATGGTTATTTTCCTCTCATCGGCCTTTTGCAAAATCGCGCCAATAATTCTCAGAGTAAGTGGAGGTCGAGGCTAATGTTTGGACCCAGCTCTCTAGGTCGGGGATCGCACAAGGCATCCAAGCAACTGTTGCATAATGAAAGAAGGCATTAGATAAAGCAGAAGAACGAAACAAAACATGGAAATTAACAAGTGAAGTGGCACTTACGCTTCGTGTTCTATTTCTCAAGAAATGACATCTTCTCCGTCGAGATGAGATCGGAGGTCCTCACTCTAAAAAATCAACCCATCCATCCCCGATCTTTTTCCTCGTCGATGCTCGAGAACAATACCTTGGTTGCCCGACGTTGCAGTTTGATCAACCCTCGAAAGATACGAGAGTTGTACAACCTGATGAGGTGATCGAGGGAGAATGGAATCCCCTCGGCTATGCTCGTGAAAAATTAGAGCATAATGACTATGCGCTAAAAGGAAGGGTGGATTTGGCCTAAGGTCACCTGGTACTAGCGGCAGAAGTCAATGATAGCAGGGTCGAGGGGGGCCAGCGTGAAAGGGTAAGTGTAAACACTCAGGTAACTTTCCACGCGGGTAGTAATGCTCTCTTCAGGGGATGGAATCACTACCACTTTATCCCCTAGCTGCAATCTCTCTTGATCTTCTCGAGACACCCCACGGTTATCGAGAAAATGTACCTCGACACATGCTTGCACTTACCAGGGACCGAGGGAGGTTTCTCGGTCTTGAAACAGATTTAAGGACACAAAAGCCGGGAACGCACTCCTCAGGGAGCGGATCCACCGGCGTTTTGTCGTCGGCCAGCCATGAAGAAGAAGAAGAAGAAGAAGCTTTCTCCTTTTGTGGAACTGTTTTAGATGTTTTCGCCATTTTATGAGTTGATGAAAGAATAAGATAGTAAGATTTGGTGTTTGAAGACTAACGGTGAAACCTGAAGATTAATGAAGAGAATAACTTGAGAGAGGTAAAGGCTTAGAAGATTAGATGAAAGTGAAAGTAAAGTTTGATTCAATGAAGAGAAGGCCTATTTATGGATTTACGGTTATGGTTCAACAACACTAGTGGCCGACCACTAAATGACGCTCATTAATGGTTTGGGGAACTGTACCGACGGGACATTTCAGTCACTTCCATCGCTTACATCACGGGGATGACATCATAGTTTATCGAGGTCAAAAAATCGATGGCTCAATTCATTTCTTGTCATTATACTCCAGAAAATGAGGGGACTACTGTATACGGTTGAAATCGGGGCTACCCGATTTTGCTATTTGATCGAGACTGGAACGTTGCATCGAAGGTCAACTTCGGCCAAATCACGGAGCTAAGGAATCGAGTTTGATATCGAAGCCTCTTTCGAGATTGAGGTTGGTATAAATCGAAGCCGAGGGAGACAGACACCAAGTAATACCGGAGATAGCTTAGTAATGGAAGAGCGAGATTTCCATGACCGGTCGAGGATCATGGCGTAAATATGAGAATGGATCAAATCATAAGCGATTAATTAGCTAATTATGTTATTTCCTTCTGTAATTAGAGTTACACCATAAGTATAATTCCTCTACTATATTAAAAAGAGTTCTAATCATTTGTAAGCATGATCATTCACAGAGATTAAAGCAATACAACTCTTTCTTTCTCACTTACATTATTGTTCATCAGTTTGTTCCATTTTCTACTGTTCTTGCACTTATCAGTTTGAGAGTATCTCGACTCGAGGGTTGTAGCTTCATTTGGTCTCTGGTTCAATTTATTTATAATTCAATTCTGTCATTTACCTTCATCTTTATCAATTATTGTTGAGTGAAATCACATATCCTTAAAACCACTATATAAGTTTAATTGTTATCCAAATTTTAGGGTAAACAAACACAAGAAGAAAAACGTAACTCTTCAAGAACTGATCAGTCACATGAGAACTGAGGAAGCAAACCATCTCAAAGATGAGGAGTCAGAACGGCTTAAGGATAAGATGAAATCTCTCTCTCCTAATTCTTCTAAAGCTAACCTTGTGGAATCTTCTAGTATCTTTGTGAAAGACAGGTTTAAAGGAAAATAGAAGAAAGGACATGTGAAGAAGCATAATTACTTCAATAAGCCGGAGGGCCATATTCAAAAGTCGAAAGGACCTTGCTATGTCTGCGGAAAAATTGGTCATAAAGCTTTTCAGTGCAACCAGATACAAGGAAAAAGCTCAAAGAATGGAGGAAAAACTCTATTCCAAGCCAACCTTACTGAGGATGGTGATGTCATTGCTGCTGTGGTTGTTGAGGCGAACATGATGGCTGACAAGACTGACTGGATACTGGACACAGGCACTTCAAGGCACCTTTGCACCAACAAGGAGCTATTTCACGACTTTGAGAAATTTGCTGATGGCGAATGTGTCTACATAGGTAACTCCACTACAACTGGAGTTATGCGTAAAGGAAAAATTCTCCTTAAGTTAACTTCTGGAAAAACCTTAGCTTTGAACAATGTTCTGTATGTACCCTCCTTTAGTAGAAACTTAGTTTCCGGTGCGCTTCTCAATAAAAGAGGTCTTAAACTTATTTTTGAATATGATAAAGTTGCTATTTCTCATGGGGGAGACTTTGTTGGGAATGGTTACCTTAGTGGGGGTTTATTTTTACTGAACATCGCTCAAGAGATTACTAATAATTCTAGTACTTTAAATTCTGCTTATATTGCTGAGTCTATTAATTTTTGGCATGGTAGACTAGGTAATGTTAATATTGCTTCTATTAAAAGACTTAGAAAAATGGAATTAATTCCTGAATTTCATGTTGATAATTTTTCTAAGTGTCCTATTTGTGTAGAAGCAAAACATACTAAAAAGCCTTTTAAGAATGTAACTAGTAGAAAAACAGAATTGCTTGAACTAGTGTGATAACCCAAGGGGTCATGTTGTGTCTTATGACTTATTCCACGCGCATTAGCCTTAAAATCTTATAATTATCCTCCTCGATATGCGTGCACAGTTTGGGCGTAAATCCGAGAAGCCTTTATGTGAAAATATAAGAAATAATAATTTTAGATTGAAAATTTTAATTTTTTGTTGGCTTTGGTCAGCGTTTTGAGTAAACGAACCCCGACCCGTGTTCTGAAGGTCCCGGGAGTTCCTCAGTAAAATATAGGACTTAGGCGTATGCCCGAAATTTAATTCCGAGGTCCTTAGCTTTAGAAATCAATTTTTGAAGAAAACTGTTATGCTGGATTTTAAAGGAAATAAAATAATGAATTAATGTTTGAACTCGTTGGTACCAGGCCCGTATCTTGATTCTGGAGCCCGGTACAGGTTTGTTATAATGTTTAAATACTATCTGTGAAATTTGGTGGAAATCGGAGTTCATTTGACGTGATTCAGACGTCCGGTTGAGAAAATAGTGAATTTGAAATGTTCTTGAGGAAATCATGAGTTTTAAGGTTAAATTTGTAGTTTTAGATGTTATTTTTGTGATTTGATCGCACGAGCAAGTCCGTATGATGTTTTTAGACTTGCGTGCATGTTTGGTTTGGAGCCCCGAGGGCTCGGGTGAGTTTTGGATAGGCCACATAGTGATTTAGACTTAATAAAATTTGCTGGTGTGCTTCAGGTCTGCAGACGTCGCATTTGCGATGTATGGCTGGCAAATGCGAGTATCGCATTTGCGAAGTAATATCGCATTTGCGATCAGAGGGGCTGGGGGGGTGACTTCGCATTTGTGAAGTTTATTGTCGCAATTGCGACTCGAGCAGTGGCCGCATTTGCGAACACCCGTTTGCATTTGCGATAACAGAAGGCCAGGCCAAGCTTCGCATTTGCAAAGTGAAGGCCGCATTTGCAAGATCGCATTTGCGACAACTGCAGCTGCTCAAATACGTTTTTAGACGAGATTTTCACCCATTTTTCAATTCTCTTGAACCTAAACCTCCATAGCCGATTTTCCAAAGACCAAAACTTCTCCAAATCATAGGTAAGTGATTCCTAACTATTTTCTTTCAATCTTTTACAACTTTTAACAAGATTTCAACCTAGAATCTAGAATTTTCATGGTAGAATTAGGGATTTTTGGGTAGAACTTAGGAATTTCAAAATTTGGGAATTTAGACCTCGATTTGGGGTCGGATTCCGGAACTAATTACATATTCGGGCTTGGAGGTGAATGGGTAATCGGTTTTTTGTCCGAATTTCGTATTTTGACCAAGCGGGTCCGGGGTCAATTTTTGACTTTCTGGGGAAAATGTTGGCAAACTTATAATTATGCATTGGAGTTGGTTTCTTTAGCAATAATTGATGTTATTAAGTTGATATTGAATAGATACACGTGGTTCAGAGGTGGAAAATAGAGGAAAAGCGATAATTAAGCATTGAGTTGGCTGTTGGATTGAGGTAAGTGTTTGGTCTAACTTTGACTTGAGGGATTAAGAATTCCCGACTTAAATGCTATGTGAAATTACATATGTGTGGTGTATATGTGAGATGACGAGTACCTATACGCCACCAAATTATCTGTTTAGCATGTTCCCTTCCCCGTTTCCAATTTATCATATTCCTGTCTTAATTGTTTCATGACTATTGATGCTTCCATGTCTACTTGTTTTGTCCACTTATTTTGTTAAATATATTATTTCACTTCTTTGAAAGTATTACTTATTCTTTAGCTTCGTTGTGGTACAGTAATGGTTGAACTTGTGGTCGGTGTTTCATGATACATTCCGGTTAGTTTCGCTGTGTAGTAATACGTGGTGAAGTTTCTTAATTGTACAACTTTCCATTTACTTTGGTTGATAAAAATTATAGCACGACAGAAAACTCGTACATCACCACATCAAATACAAAGCAACCATGACAATAGTACAAGGTACGGTGAATAAATCAACACAAGAACTTCAATTCACAAAGAAACAGTAGAACATCGTTCACAAGGAATAATCACGGTAAAGAATACTAAGTGTAAAGAGAACAGCTTGACCAGGGAAAAACAAGATAAAGCAACAAATCCACAAAATTCAAGTCAACAATAAGAAGCCAACACAAGTCAAATAATTCCAAATAAGGACAAGCCGACTAAGATATAGGTTATATAAACCCCTTATGAGGTTGAGAAATTATGAGAGATTTTCAACAATTCAATTAATTATAGGCAGTTTATCAAAATATAGCATGACGATAGAAGAGGTAAAACCTTTGGTTAAATCAAAATCAGGGTCAAGTAGGCGGTAAGGGTGAATCCTAAAGCAATTAGCTCTAATCAAAGCATGTAGGGGTGAAACTAGAAATTTAGAACTCAAGTATATCAAGAACAGCTTCATACAAGGTGAATATAAGGACCTAAGAACCCTAAAAGGTCAACCTTCTAAAAATAAGTCCGAGCAGACACTTGTCACCTCGCGTACACGGACTACAATCAACATAGAAGACTCAAATCCTAAGAGGTAATTCCCCACACAAGGTTAGGCAAGATACTTACCTCAAAGACGACAACCTGGTACTCTAAAATGGACTTCTCAGGTGAAAAGGCCTCCGGACGGCTCAAAACCAACTAGAACAACTTCAAAACACACATAAAACTTATAAGGAACTACTCCGGACAATAAAGCTTCAATCTTTATCAAATTCTAAAAATTGGTCCAAAATTCAACCCCCGGGCCCGTACCTCGGAATCCGACAAATTTTACAAAATCCGAATACCCATTCCAATATGAGTTCAACCATACAAAAATTACCAAATTCCGATACCATTTCGTCCCTCAAATCATGATTTTTCATTTTAGAAATTTTCTTCAAAAACCAACATTTTCCCCAACCAAAACACAATTTAAATGATAAAAACAAAGGCTAAATTATGGAATATATTTAATTCTTGATTAAGAACACTTACCCATCGGATTGCTTGAAAAACCCACCAAGGATCGCTCAAAACCGAGCTCTACAAGTCAAAATATGGAGAAAATGGCAAACCCTCGAATATAAACTCTCTGCCCAGGCGTGATCGCACCTACGATAAATCAGCCGCTTCTGCGCAACCGCGGGTGCGAACGACCAACCGCACCTGCTCTCCATTCCGCTCCAGCGCTCAAGACTCCGCTCCTGCGAAGTCGCATGTGCGTTCCATTTATCCGCATTTGCGGAGACTGCCCAGGCCAGTCTTGCTCACACCTGTGCCTCCTCCTTCGCACCTGCGACCATCGCACCTGCGCCCTAGGTCCACAGGTGGGATTACACCAGAACTCATCTTTTCCCCAAAATAATGGAATTCATCTGTGACTCGTCCGAAACACACCCGGGGCCCTCGGGATCTCGTCCAAGCATACCAACAAGTTCCATACTCTAACACAGACCCCGCTCGAGGTCTCAAATCACATCAAAACACGACGAAGCTATGAATCGCACCATAAATCGAGCTTATGAACTTCCAATTCTGTAAACTTCTAAACTCGTGCCGAAACCCATCAATTCAACCCAGAATGACGCTAAATTTTGCAAAAAAGTCTCAATTCACATAACGGAGCTGCTCCAACTCTCGGAATTGCATTCCGCCCTCGATATCCCAAAAAGTCAACTGTGATCAAACTACTCCATTTTCTAACTTCAAATTTTCCAACTTTCGCCGAATTGCCTCAAATTACTCTACAGACCTCCAAGTCCAAATTAGGACACACGCCTAAGCTCAAAATCACCGTACGAAGCTATTGACATTATCCAAAACTTATTCCAGAGTCGTTTACATAAAAAGTCAAATTTTGGTAAAATTCCACCACTTAGGCTTCCGAAACTAAAATCCTTCTTCCAATTCGACTTCGAATCATCTGGTAAGAATCCAACCATGCACGCAGGTTGATATACACAATGTGAAGTTGTTCAAGACCTTATGCCACCGAACGAAGCTTAAATTCTTCAAATGATCGGGCAGGTCGTTACTGTTTTATTATTGTCTTTGCATTAGTGGGGGATTGTTGATATTATTTATAATGCAAAGTCAAAGATTTATTTTTACAAAACCATTTACCACCAATAGCCATGGGTCTTTTTATTTTACAAGTGTCTTATTACTTTTCAAGTGGCTTCTTGCATGAAACCTTAAACCAAGTGCTGAAGGGCTTTGACAAGTGGCTATGCAAATCTACCATGTGTCTTCATGAATGGAAGACTAGGTACACTTGTTAATATTGAAGCCAAGTGGACTAATATATATGGACAAGTGTTAAAAGAGTCTCCACACTTATCATACATGCAACCTCCCTAATTACCTATAAATAGGTTGTGAGTTAGCCATCATACTAGCTCAATTCTTAATCAAGAATTTATCTTGCTAATCATTACTTTCTTCCTACAATATTTTAATTTTCGTAACAGCTACAAATTAATTCCTTCATCTGTAACTGTCCAACAACTTTACCTATAAAAAGGCAGTCTTTTTGTGAATTATCCAACACAGAAAATACCTCCATCTTCTCTTCTTTCTGAGCAACTATTTTGTGCAAATTCTAAACTTCCAACCACGAGTGCATGTGTTTGGAGGTGCTGTGGAACCTTGGGGAGTGACCGCTCTTAACGATTTGCACCCAGTCGGGCCGAAATTTCTTTCAAGGCAGTGGCTTGCCACGACACAGTATTTTTGATAAGTTGTTCTTCTTTCCTTCTTGTTCTTAGTCAATATTATCTACCCATTTTTCTTACAACAAAAAATATACAAAATAGATATTTCGGGCTATTAGATGTAATATGTTTGGACCGGATGACCGTGTCAATAGAGAAAATTATAGGCTATTAAAATCAAAATTGTAATGACCCGACCGATCGTTTTGCGTTACCGGACCACGTTCCCCTAAATGAAACTTCCCATAGTGGCTTTTTATGATTTATGACTTGTGGGGACTGGTGGTCCGGGATTCGGAGGTGTTTAGAGTGCTATAGGAACAATTGGTTCCTTAAGGTTGTCCTTTAAGGCCAAGTTTGAATTCGGTCAACATTTTGGGAAAATGACCACGGAATCGAGTTTCATCGGTTCTGGTAGCTTCATATGATGATTTTGGACCTGGGCGTATGTTCGGAATGGGTTTATAATGACCCGGGGGCATTTCGGCGCCCAATATTGAAATAAGAAGTTCCTTAAGTTCCTATTTTGGTTTGGAACGTGTTTTTGTGTTATCAAGGTCCGAACGGAATTTCGATACCGGCAATAGTTTCGTTATGTTAATTATGACTTGCCTGCAAAATTTGGTGTCATTCCGAGTTGTATAGGTCGGTTCGGTGCGTTATTAGTGAAGTCTAGAAAACTTAAAGTTCCTAAGTTTGGTTCTTGGGGTTTGGAGGTGTGATTTTGAGTTTTAGCATTGTTTTGGGTGTTCCAAAGGCTCGAGCGAGTCCGTATTATGATTTGGGACTCGCTGGTATGTTTGGACTAGGGCTCAGGTGGGCCCAGGTGCCTCCCGGGCACCTAACGGGGCTAAAAACTAGCTAAAATAGCTGCTGGTGCACCTGTTCTGGTGTGACCGCAGGTGCGGTTGCCCAGTCGCAGGTGAGGGACCGCAGGACATCGCAGGTGCGACCCCCAGTGGTCTAGCCAATTCTTGCAGGTGCAGACATAGTTTCGCAGGAGCGGAGCCGCAGGTGCGGTCTCCACTCCGCAGGTGCGGTCCCAGGCTCCCTAGACCATTTCCGCTGGTGCGGGCCTTTGCTCGCAGGTGCGAGACCGCAGGTGAGGTCCTCGAGCTGCAGGTGCGAAAAGACTGTCCAGAAAGTGTGTTTTTATACACGGGTCTTAACACATTTTCTCATCTTCTTCTTCTTCTTCCTTGGGGCGATTTCCAACATTGTTGAGGGGATATCGACCTGGTCATTTAAGGTAAGTAAAATATACTCTAATCTTAGCTTCATGCATGGATTTATAGCTTAATTAACTACCTAAATTAGTGAAAATCAAGAATTGGGTAGTAACCTAGAGCTTGTGATAATTTGAGGATTTTCCCGTGAATTTGCTATGAAATCAAGTAAGAATCGTATATTAATGATGCTTAGGCTTTGGGTGAGTGTTCCCTTCGAGAATTATTGGAATCCGAGCGTGCGGGCCCGGGGTTGAATTTGGGGAATTTCTCAAGAATGTTGAATTATTGAAAAATCAGGATAATTTCCCTACTTTGAGCATGCATTGATGTCAGTATGCCGTATTTGGATAGTTACGAGTCCTGGGGTGTAGAGTTCGGATATTCGGGCGCATCCTTAGTCCGAGGGGTAGATTCGACACGAGGTGAGTTTCTTTTCTAACCTTATAAGGGGGAATTGTCCCCCTAGGTGATTTAAATTCTATATGTGATAATTGGTTGGGGGATACATACGTGCAAAGTGATGAGAGTCCGTACGTAGCGATTATCACTATTATGTCCGGGTAGTTAGGCCCACATCATGCCTTGTGTTTTACTTGATATGAACTATATGCGTGTTGAATTAACATTTCATGTCGCTTACGTTCCCGAAGTTATGAAATTTGAGAAAAACTTGTAAGAAATTATTCATGGAAAGGTATTCTCTTTTAAAAAGGAATAATGTATGTGCATGTGACCGCTTCGCAATTTTTATTCCGCGAGCGGAGTGTGATTTCCCCCACTCTTATGAGAGATGCACTTTTGGGACGGGCCGATCGATCCTCGGCAGTGCGTAGAGAGATTGAGAGATGCACTTTTGGGACTGGCCGATCGATCCTCGGCAGTGCATAGAGAGATTGAGAGATGCACTTTTAGTACGGGTCGTTCCATCCTCGGCAGTGCGTAGAGAGGTTGAGAGCTGCACTTTTGGGACGGGCCGATCAATCCTCGGTAGTGCATAGAGAGGTTGAGAGGTGCACTTTTGGTAAGGGCCATTCGATCCTCGGCAGTGCACGGGCATGACTATCTTATGACTCCGACCGGTTGTCTTTACCCTTCATGCGTGTGATTTATTTGATATTAAATTTCATGAAATTGATCTGACAGAGATTTGGGAAAAGGTGAAGTGGTAATTGTTTTATTTATCCTCAATATTCTTCCTGGATTTCAGTATCTTACATATATACTTGTTGCTTCACTGTCCTTACATGCCTACTGTTTTTATTACATTCTGTTAAATTATACTGTTGGACCTTAGTGAGTGTCATGTCGACCTCTCGTCACTACCTCTTCGAGGTTAGGCGGGATACTCACTGGGTACATATATATTTATGTACTCATGCTGCACTTCTGTACTTAATTGTACAGGTTTTGGGCTTGGTGTTTCTGGTTATCCGACCGGAGCTTGACATATATATTCTGGACCTGACTCCACGGTGAGTTTCCTCCCTTGGCGATTCTCAGCTATGCTATGGAGTTATCTTTTGTTTATTTCTGCTTACATCCTTTCACAGCAGTACAACTTGTATCATCTTTTGTATATTCTACTAGTTTGCCTATTGACTTGTGACACTAGTTCCTGGCACGCACTTAGTAGATTCTTATTTTGGGACTGTATATATATTGGATCACGATCATTTTGGCTGTATATATCTAAATTGGTAAATGTTTCCTCTTTTTTTTAAATGAGCTAAGTTTAAAACTTTGGTAAATACGTGGGATTGGTATGTTAATAAGAAAAATCTCACTAGTAAACAACTGTTGGCTTGCCTGACTCCGGTGTTGGGCGCCATCACGACCCGTGTGGGATTTTGGGTCGTGACAACATGGTATCAGAGCATTAGGTTCACGTAAGTCTCACGAGTCACGGGCGAACCCAGTAGAGTCCTGCGGATCGGTACGGAGACGTCTGTACTTATCTTCAGGAGGCTACAGGGTGTTAGGAAACCTCTATTTGTTCTTATTCCATCGTGCAGCCTATGATTTACTAAAATCATTCTTCTATTCTCTCACAGATGGTGAAGACGCGTGCATTTGATGTTCCGGACCCGGGAAGGGCCGCTACCCCCATCGTCCGAGGCCGGGGGAGGGCACCGACCCGTGGTAGGGGACGAGGGCGTCCCAGAGCTATACCGGTCCCACCACCAGAGGAACCTATATTAGAGGAGTAGGATGAGGTGACTCCAGAAGATCCTGAACCCGTAGACTTTATGACGGCGCCAGGCTTCCAAGCAGTCATGGACCGTATGATGAGATTTATGGACACCATGTCCCAGGTTGGTTTATTTCCAGCAGATTCTGCCATTTCACAGGCGGGAGGGGGAGCCCAGACCCCTACTGCCCAGGTCGCAGGACCGACAGCAGCATTACATCACACCCCGGGTACACTGCCCGTGGGTGGTACCCAGACTGTAGCGGCAGCACCGGATCCCAGATCAACTGCGGATGGAACCCAGCATAAGATGTTAGACAGATGGACTCGCTTACGCCCTCCAGTCTTCGGGGGTGAGCAAGGTGAGGATGCCCAGGACTTCATTTATAGGTGCAGGGATAGACTGCACAACATGGGGATCCTAGCGTCCCATGGGGTGGACTTCACTGCATTCCAGTTAGAGGACAAAGCTCGCAGGTGGTGGCAGTGCATTCCAGTTAGAGGACAGAGCTCGCAGGTGGTGGCAGTCTTATATTCTCAGCAGGCCAGCCGATTCTCCTACTATCACTTCGGAGTAGTTCACACAGATGTTCTTGGAAAGATATATTCCACCCTCTGAGAGAGAAGAGTTGCGGGGTCAGTTTGAGCGGTTAGAGCAGGGGCAGATGTCCGTGACAGATTATGAGGCTAGATTTTCAAAGCTGTCATGCCATGCACTTATGATATTTCCCACCGATGCTGAGAGGGTTCGGAGGTTTGTAGCAGGGCTGCATCCAGGTATTAGATCCACCATGGCTCGAGAGGTGGAGATGGGTACCCCGTATTAGCTCGTAGTGGAGATTGCTCGTAGGATTGAGGGTTATCGGTCGAGGAATAGGGAGTAGGGTCAGCATGACAAGAGAGCTAGGTTCTCAGGGGATTTCAGGGGCGGTATGAGTCAGCATAGCAGTGGTCAGCCCAGCAAGCCTTTATATTCAGCACCTCCACCACCTCCCCGAGGTGTTCCAGCGAGGCCTCATTTCAGCGCCATGTCAGAGCGTTCCTACCGTCCTCCAGCCATTCAGAGTTCACACAGTGGTTATTCCAGTCATCCGAGATCCTCCGATCCTTATTTCAGTGCTATGCCTGAGGGCTCTCACCGCCCTCTGGCACTTCAGGGATCTTCCTCGGGGCAGCAGAATGTGCCACCTGGGAGTTGTTATGAGTGTGGAGAGCTAGTTCATATGAGGAGGCAGTGTCCCCAGTATCGGGGCAAGGCCGTATAGTAGAGCTATCAGCCGATGGGTCCGGCACCAGTAGTCCGTCCACCTAGAGGTGAAGGACAGGTCGGCAGGGGTCATCCTAGAGGTGGAGGCCAGTCAGGGGGAGGTCAGGCAGCTCATGTTCACTCCGGTGGGGCTCAGTCTTCAGGTGCTCCAGCTAGGTTTTATGCTATTCTGGCCAGAGCAGATGCAGTAGCCTCAGACGCTGTGATCACAGGTATTATCTCAGTATGCGGTAGAGAGGCTTCCGTATTGTTTTATCCAGGCTCCACTTATTCATATGTTTCAGCCCTATTTGCTCCTTTTCTGGATGTCTCTCGTGAGTCCTTAGGATCTCCTATATATGTCTCCACTCTTGTGGGCGACTCTGTGGTGGTAGACCGGGTGTATCGTTCTTGTATGATCACCTTCTGTGGGTTCGAGACCAGAGCTGACCTTTTATTGCTCGACATAGTTGATTTTGAGGTTATTCTAGGAATGGATTGGCTATATACTTATCATGTCGTGCTTGATTTCCATGCCAAGACAGTTACTTTAGCCATGCCCGAGTCACCTAGGCTGGAGTGGAGGGGTTCTTCAGTTAGCGCAGCCAGCCGGGTTATTTCATTCTTGAAGGCTCGATATATGGTCGAGAAGGGTTGTCTAGCCTATTTTGCTTATGTGCGGGACACTACCGCCGAGTCTCCGGCGATTGATTCTGTGCCAGTTTTTCAAGAGTTTACTGATGTATTTCCTTCGGATTTTCCGGGCATGCCTCCGGACCGTAATATTGATTTCTGTATTGATTTAGCTCTAGTCACCCAGCCTATATCCATTCCTCCGTACCGTATGGCTCCGAAAGAGTTGAAGGAGTTGAAGGAGCAGCTTGAGGAGTTGTTAGCTAAGGGGTTCATCAGACCGAGTATATCGTCGTGGGGTGCTCCAGTTTTATTTGTGAAGAAAAAGGATGGGTCTATGCGGATGTGTATTGATTACCGCTAGTTGAACAAGGTTACCATTAAGAACAAGTATCCTTTGCCG